>ML843257.1:0-11418 GCA_009831015.1 Picea engelmannii
TACAATATATGCGTTTGCATATATATGCGTTTGCATATAACATACAATATAACAAACGCATATATAACATACAATATAACAAACGCTACCGCTCATAACATACAATATAACATACAATATAACAAACGCTACCGAAATACCTCGGTGACCGCTCGAAACTGCTCCCACGACCTTGGTGACCGCTCAAAACTGCTCCCGCGACCGCGACCACTCGACGACACAGACCCTCGGCGACACAGACCCTCGGCGACACAGACCCTCGACAAATTTGCTACAGAGCTCTCGACCCTCACACAGAGCTCTCGACACAGAGCCTCACAAGAAAAGAAGTTTCTAAACGTCGCAACTCGATGTGTGGCAATTATATAGAACATCTTTCGGCCGAACTATTTTTCGGCCGAAACATTGTTCGGCCGAACAATCTTTCGGCCGAACAATAGTTCGGTCGAAAAACTATTGCCGGAAAAAAATTATCCAGCCGACCAAATTTCTACACGGAAATTGAGGGCCCGGTTATGGCTCCGTTCGATTTGACGTTTATATTTTCGGCCGAACAATAGTTCGGCCGAAAATAATATCTTTCGGTCGAAAAAATTATTGAGTTCGGCCGAAAAATGGTTTTTGGAAAATTTGGAGACCCGATTGTCACGAAAGTGTAACCCACCTTCGTGATTTCACCCTGCTCCAAAGACTGACACCTGTCATGTGGATCCAAATAAGAAGATCCATCCACATAGTGTAAAATGGTCGTAGAAGAATATGGAAGGAATAATACCACAGTAGAATATGCAGAATGGACACTAGAAATAATCATCGGCCCTTGATTTGTCGCATTGATTCTCTCTACAGAAGGTGGATTAAAGTCATCAAATAAAATATGAAAGTGGTTGTCATCCCAGAAATGACAACTATCCATATACCAATCATCACAATTGGCCTCAAAATCATACCAAACATATATTTCATGATTATATTCATCCCTTATGTCCACCATAAGAAATATCTCATGCGTGCTATCTAATGAATCTTTAATACTACGAAAACTATCATTGAAGACATCTGCAATGTCATGCAAGCTAGCATCCAATGTGTCATACAATTGGGATTTGAATGCTTCAGTAATTTGTAGAATTTCTTTGAGGGTTTGAGAGAAAATAGTCATATGAGCACACTATGAACTCTTCGGTCCCAAAATCATCATGAAAAAACCCATAAGAATAGAACAATAAGTTACAACATAAATCACAAATTTTTCTGGAAAACCCCTAAAAAACTGTTGAATTTAAAATGCTCATAACTTCACTTCCCAGACTCTGTTTCGGCTAATTTGTTTTTTGAAATTGGGTGAAATTGTGAGATGAACTCAGATGTAATTTGTTTTGTCAAATTTGGCTTCCATATTCTATATAAATGAAAAAAATTGTGCCGACGTCCACGAAAGAAACCCCTAAAAAATGCAGATTTTAAAACTTTAATATCTTGACTTTCTTGACTCCGTTTCGAATGATTTGGTTTTAACTCAGGAGTTTTTATGAGAGAAAATTAGATCTACAACTTGTTTTGGAAAATTTTGAACATAAATCTACCAAAACATTCTAGAATGTTGTGGCCCTTTTTTTTCTTCTCCAAACAAATCTGCAAAAAATATATATATTTGTCCACAATGTCTGCCAAGGAAAATGCTTTGATACCACTTGTTAAGAACCTGAATAGATATACAAATATAATCACCACAAATATTGAATACGCAATCGATCCAAAGAGAAATATAGAAGAAACCACATTTTATTATTACCAAATCCTTGAGGTAGGGTAACACCATACAATGGATCCTATTATGGAAGAGATCCTGTCATGTTCACTTGCATCTTTGATAGGGCATCCTCCTGTTGAGCTACCGCTCCAAATACAATACTTCTCTTCATGTCTTATTACATTGCTTGAAACTCTTTATATAGTGTTACCATCACCTAAGAAAATTCTAGAGGATGAATCTTCTAGAAGTGAAACCTTCTAAGAAGTCTTCTTACATTTACTATATCTAACTACTCATTTATTATATCGAACTACCAAAGTGGGTATTATTTAATAATATAGTGGACCTAGTCCATCTTACATTGAATTTCCTCAATTATTATCACTATGGGCCCTCTTGGCCCCCACTACTATCTCCCTAGCGATATAACAAGTGGTATTAGAGAACCTTCATTGGCAAACATTATGGACAAATATTTTTCATTTTTGCATATTTTTTTTTTCGGAGAAGAAAGAAAGAGGGTCACGACATTCCAGAAATTTTTAGTATATTTCTGTGAAAAATTAGTAGAAACGGGTTATATATCTGATTTCCTCTCATAAAAACACTCAATTTGGAAAAAACAATCGTACGAAACGAAGTTTGGGAACTCAAGATATTGAAGTTGAAAAATCTGCAATGTTTTAGGGTTTTTTCCACGGATGACGGTGTGATGCCTTTTATTTATGTAGCATATAGAGGCCGAATTTTCCCAAACGAATTAAATATCTAAGTTCATCTCACAATTTCACCCAATTTCAAAAAGCAAATCAGCCGAAACAGAGTCTAGGAAATGAAGTTATGAGCATTTTAAATTCAACAGTTTTTCAGGATTTTTTCGGAAAACGCCACGATTTTTTGTAGTAATTTATTGTTCTATTTTTTGGGTGTTTTCATGATGGTGGCAGGACTACATAATTCATAAATTTTCATAGGGTGCTCAAATGACTATTTCTTCTCAAACTCTCAAAGGAATTCTACATATTACCGAAACATTCAAAGCCCAATTGTTTGACACATTGAATGACAGATTGGATGGCTTTGTAGATGGACTTAATGATAGTTTTCATAGTATTCAAGATTCTTTGGATAACATGCAGGATATATTTCTTATGGAATACCTCAGGGATGAATATAATCAAGAAATATATGGTTGATATGATTTTGAGGACGATTGTGATGATTGGTATATGGATAGTTGTCGTTTCTGGGATGACAACCATTTCCATATTTTATTTGATGACTCTACTCCACCTTCTGTAGAGAACATCAATGTCCCACATTAGGATCTAGTTACCAGCGTCCAGCCTGCATATTCTACAAAGATATTGTTCTTTCCATATTCATCTTTGATCATCTCCCACTATGTGGATGAATATTCTTATTTGGATCCACATGATAGGTGCTAGTATTGTGAGCATCATTTTCAGTTGGTTATTGGGTGTCAATATATTCCATGTGGGGTTCACATGAGAAATTGTACATGGGACCCTAGTTTAAAATGGTGGTTGGACTACTTCAGCATGGTGGTTACCATTTCTCAATGGGACCCTGGTTCTCTAATCTATTTCAACACTATGGTCGAGACTTATCCATGGGACCATGACATATGGTTGTACATAAAGTGTTGAGGAGAACACTTTTATAATGGGGATGGAATGTAAGGTAGCTATATAGGTAGCGGGGGGAGGGAGAGGGGGGGGGGGGATAGAGGGCCCATAGTGATAATAGTGGAGGCCATTCAATGTAAGGTGGACTAGTTCGACTATAATATTAAATATGCAGATTGGACACTGGTAGCTAGGCCCTGGTGTGGGACATTGATGTTCAATATAGAATGTGGAGTAGAGTCATCAAATAAAATATGGAAGTGGTTGTCATTCCAGAAATCACAACTATCCATATAGAAATTATCGCAGTCAGCCTCAAAGTTATACCAAACATATATTTCTTGATTATATTCATCCTTACGGTCCTCCATAAGAAACCTCTCCTACATGTTATCCAAATAATATTGAATACTATGGAAACTATGATTGATACCATCTCCAAAGCCATCCAATATGTCATTCAATGTCTCAAAAAATTGGGGTTTGAACGCTTCAGTAATATGTAGAATTTATTTAAGGGTTTGAGAAGAAATAACCATCTGAGCACCCGATGAAAATTTATGAACTCTATAATCCCACTGTCATCGCGAAAAAACCCGAAAAAATAGAACAATAAATTACTGTAAAAAATCGTGACGTTTTTTGGAAAAACCCTGAAAAGATGTTGAATTTAAATGCTCATAACTTCACTTCCCGAACTCCGTTTCAGATGGTTTTTTTTTTTAAATGGGTGAAATTGTGAGAGGAATTAAAATATGTAATTTGTTTGGGCAAATTTGGCATACATATGCTAAATAAATAAAAAAAAAAATCGCGCCGTCGTCCACGGAAAAAACCTTGAAAATTTGCAGATTTTAAAACTTCAATATCTTGACTGCTCAGACTTCGTTTCAGATGATTATTCTTTTCAACTTGGGTATTTTTATGATAGGAACTCAGATATGCAAACCGTTTTTGTAAATTTTTCACGGTAGTATACCAAAAATTTATGGAATTTTGTGGCCCTCTTTTTTCTTCTCCGAAAAAACAAATCTGCAAAAGTAACAAATATTTGCCCACAATGTCTAGCAAGGAAAGTTCTATGATACCACTTGTTAAGAACCAAAGACTGACTACAAAAAATCCACAACAGATATACAAGAACAATATGAAAAATCTTATTTATTACTATCAAACCCTTGAGGTAGGGCAACACCATACGATGGATCCTATTATGGAAGGGATCCTCTCATATTCACTTGCCTCTTCAAGGGGGCATCCTTCTATTGAGATACAGCTTAAAATACAATAATTATCTTCATGTCTCATTACATTGCTTGAACCCATTTATATAATGATACCATCACCTGAGAACATTCTAGAGGAGGAATATTCTAGAAGTATAACCTTCTAAGAAGTCATCTTACATTTATTATATCTAACTACCATAGTGGGCCTTATTTAATAATATAGTGGACCAAAAATTGCACCTCTGATACCAAATATCTGAGGTATCAGAGGTAACTACTATTTATTAACATTTGTTAAGAACCTAAGAACTAAATATAGAAGAACCATAATAGATATATAAGAACAATATTAAAAATTTCTCTTATTGCTATCAGACCCTTTGGGTAGGGAAACACCATACAATGAATCATATTATGGAAGGGATTCTCTCATCTTCACTTGCCTCTTTGAGGGGGCATCCTCCTAATGATCTTCAGATCCAAATGCAAGATTTATCTTCATGACCCATCACATTTCTTGAACCTCCTTATATATTACTACCATCACTTAAGAACATTCTATAAGAGGAATATTTTAGAAGTAGAACCTTTTCAAAACTCCTCTTACATTTATTATATCTAACTATCCATTTATTATATATAACTACCATAGTGGGCCTTATTTAATAATATAGTGGACATAGTCCACCTTACGTTGAATTTCCTCCATTATTATCACTATGGGCCCTCTCAGCCTCCACTACCACCTCTCTATATACCTAACATTCCATCCCCCTTATGAAAGTGTTGTCCTCAACGCTTCATGTACAACCATATACCAGGGTCCCATGGATAATTGTGGACCATAATGTTGAATAAGACTAGAGAACGAAGGTGCAATTTAAAAAGGAAAACTACCATGATGAAGTAGCCCAACCACCATTGTAAGCTCGGGTCCCATGTCCAAGTGCTCATGTGAACTCCCCATGGAAGATCTTGGAACCCAATAACCAACTCAAAATGATGCTCCAAAGACTCACACCTGTCATGTGGATCCAAATAAGAATATTCATCTAAATAGTGGAAAATGGTCGTAGGAGAATCTTGAAGGAATAATACCACTGTAGAATATGCAGGATGAACACTGGTAATAATCATTGGCTCTCGATTTGTCATATTGATGATCTCTACAGAAGGTGGATTAGAGTCATCAAATAAAATATGAAAGTGGTTTCTGTCCCAGAAATGAAAACTATCCATATACTAATCATCACAATTTCCTCAAAATGATCCATATACCAAGCATATATTGCCTCAAAATATCCTTCATTTTATCCAATTAATATTGAATATTACAAAAACTATCATTGAGGCCATCTGCAAGGTCATATAATCTAGCATCCAATGTGTCATACAATTGGGGTTTGAATGGTTAAGTAATTTGTAGAATTTATTTGAGGGTTTGAGAGGAAATAGCCATCTGAGCACCCTATGAACTATTATGTCCCACAACCGTCATGAAAAACCAAAAAAATAGAAAAATAAGTTACGACAGAAAATCGTGGCTTTTTATAGAAAACCCTAAAAAACTGTTGAATTTAAAATGTTCATAAATTCACTTGCCGAACTCCATTTCGGCTGTTTTTTTTTTTTTAAATGGGGTGAAATTGTGAGAGGAACTCAGATATGTAAATTTTTTGGGCAAATTCTACCTCCAGATACTACAAAAATAAAAAAATTCACACCGCCGTCTACGAGAAAAACTCTTAAAATTTTAAGATTTTAAAACTTCAATATCTTGACTTACTGGACTTCGTTTCGGACAATTTTTTTTTTCAAATTGAGTGTGTTTATGAGAGGAACTCAGAACATAAATAAAAGCAAAAAGTATGCAGAACAAGTGGTATCAAAGCAATTTCCTTGGCAGAAATTGTGGGTTAAATTTTCTTTTTAAGGGTAGAGACGTATTCTGTCTCTTTAAGCCACAAAGATCTATTGTTATGTGCATAAACTCACGTTTGAGGGATTCATACATGTAGGAAATACAAGTGGTACTTAAGATCACATTTGTTGAGCACCCTTGTAACTATTGTTGGTACCCCTTCGAGTGGTAGCACATCAGACAACACATGTGTATGGATCGACCTAGATTACCTGAAGCGCTCTTTATATAAATAGATTGGCCTCGTGACTGCTATAGTGCCACCGAGAACAACACTCGGGAAGATACTCTCTAGTACCTAGATAGTTAGGTAGTATGGCTAAGGGCACGGTCTAGCCTCCTTAGTTAGTGCCTTGAAATATTGGGTCGAGTACTGCTATTGGACCCCACACATATATCAGAGAGTTATAGCACAGGGCAAACCCTTTTCTGTAGAACCCTTCAATTCCTAACCCTTGGGGACAGAAACACAAACAAATTAAAACAGACAAGATCTATTGTCGCGCAACTATGTTTGGGTTTCCAAATCATTACACATTTGTTCCTGGTTAATCATTTGGGAATTTCATCATGCAATATTCTTCATCTCTTCTCCCTTATCACATTCATACATATCATTTTTCATCCAAAATTTTGACACCCCCCCCCCATTTCGGTTCCCTCGTCATCATGGCCCATACCCGTAGCCAAGACTGGGAAGCTCGTTTCAATAGCTTGGAATCTAATTTCACCGAGACCCAACAAGAAGTCAAACAACTTAGTGTCAATCTTGTCGCCATCAATACAACCATGCAGTCCTCAATGGAGGAAATCAAACAAAACATGACTACCCAGCTTGAATCTATCATTTCGATGCTCTACACCAAGCTGCATATCCCTACAGATAACCCTTTATTTGACACACCTCAACATACTGAAGCTGAAAATTCCTCTTATTCCCATAACTTTTAGCACCATCACATTCAATGTGACATATGCCTTCTCTGGGTGGATGTGACCAAATTTGATGGTTCGGATCCCGCTGGTAGGGTAACCCAAATGGCACATTATTTCTCTTTATATGACATTACAGATGACTTGGACAAACTCCGGTATGGTGTTCTCCATCTAGATCAAGAACGTTGGCAATGGTGGCAATGGAGAAAGACTTCCCTTCAAGGGTATATTTCTTGGACACACTTTGTGGCAAAGCTTTATGAACGCTTTGACACTGACACCAACCATTTGGGTTGTTTGAAAAAGTTGAAACAATGAGGCACAATAGAAGAATTTATAGCTTCTTTTGAGCACTTGGATTTTCAGTCAAAGGGCATGTTTAATGCCTTTTTCTGAGAGTGTTTTATCAATGGCCTTAAGGATGAGATTCGATCCCATGTCCTCATGGCTCGGCCTCAGAGTTGGGTGGAGGCTTCTAAAAGAGATAAAGAAGAACAATAGATTGTATCTTCTCAAAACCGGGAACCCTCCTTTATCCCTCGCACTAAACTAGTAAATCCCACTACTCCCTCCGCTCCAGTAAAGATCCAAAAATTGATGAGGGATGAAATGGATAAATGTCAAATCAAAGGCCTTTGTTATAATTGTGATGGCAAATATTTCACAAGCCATAAGTGTACGAAACAAAATATTTTTATGTCCATCTCGGAGGATATTTTAGAAGAGGATGTTGAAACTCCTCTTGTGTCTGAGTTACCTAAAACCACTCACATAACCCCTCCCTCAAACCCTCCCAAAGTAGAACCGGTCATTTCCCTAAATGTTCTCATTGGCTTCTCTTCTCCCCAAACCGTTAAGATAATCGATTACATCAAGCATAGGAAGGTCATCATTCTTGTTGATAGTGGAAGCACCCATAATTTTATTCATCGCCGCATTGCCCAAGAAACTCATTGCTACATCCATGCAGTCAATAATTTCCAAATCATGATTTCCAATGGTGGCTCCGTGAAATGTGGAAGGTGTTGTGAAAATGTGTGTTTCCAAATTGGGGACTACCATCTGAAATCTCATAAGTTTGCTATCAACATGGGTAGTTCTGACATTGTGTTGGATGTAGACTAGCTAAGGACTTTAAGTCCCATTCTCGTGGATTTTAAGGAATTAACCACGCATTTCAACTAGGAGGGACAACAATATAAGTTCCAAGGAATCACTATCGATTCACCTGATATCATTAGTTCCCATCGCATGGAAAAGCTTCTCAAAAAACGTCATTTTGGTGTTATTTCCCAACTCCATGCCATACAAGCAACATAGACACCCTCGCTGGCACAAGACCTCCAATCCATCCTTTCTAAACATCAACTGGTCTTTTCCACTCCCCAGAGACTCCCTCCTTCCCGTGGTGTTCATGATCATCCATTCCCCTTGTACCAGGAAGCCTTCATCCCAATATTCATCAGTATCGTCACCCTTTTTCCTTTTCGCAATAGAACCTTTTAAGAAGTCCTCTTACATTTATTATATCTATCTACCCATTTATTATATCTAACTACCATAGTGGACCTTATTTAATAATATAGTGGACCTAGTCCACCTTACATTGAATGGCCTCCACTATTATCACTATGGGCCCTCTTCCCTCCCCCACTACCTATATAGCTACCTTACATTTTTCACCTTACATTGAATGGCCTCCACTATTATCACTATGAGTCTTTTGGCCCCCCCACTACCTCTTTATCTACCTTACATTCCATCCACCTTATGAAAGCATTGTCCTCAACACTTCATGTACAACCATATACCAGGGTCCCATGGATAAGTGTGGACCATAGTGTTGAAGTAGACTAGAAAACCAGGGTCCCATTGAGAAATGGAAGCCATCATGCTGAAGTAGTCCAACCGCCATTGTAAACTAGGGTCCCATGTCTAAGTGCTCATGTGAGCTCCACAAGGAAGATATCGGCACCTAATAACTAGCTAAAAATGATGCTCCCAATATTGACACCTATCATGTGGATCCAAATAAGAATATCGATCCACATAGTGAGAAAGGGTCAACACTGAATCTAGAAGGAACCGTACCATTGTAGAATATGTAGGCTGGACGTTGGTAGTCATAACTATCTCTTCATGTGGGACATTGATTTTCTCTATGGAAGGTGGAGTAGAGTCATCAAAGAAAGGTATCAGAGCAAGATAGAAGAAACCACACTATATTATTACCAAACCATTGAGGTAGGGAAACACCATACAATGGATCATATTATGGAAGGGAACCTCTCGTGTTCACTTGCCTCTTCGTGGGGGCATCCTCCTGTTGAGCTACCACTCCAAATATAATTTTTCTCTTCATGTCTCATTACATTCCTTGAACCCCATTATATAGTGCTACCATCACCTAAGAACATTCTAGAGGAGAAATCTTCTAGAAGTAGAACCTTCTAAGAAGTCTTCTTACATTTATTATATCTAATTACTCATTTATTATATCTAACTACCATAATGGGCCTTATTTAATAATATAGTGGACTTATTCCACCTTACATTGAATGACCTCCACTATTATCACTATGTTCCCTCTGCTCCCCCCCCCCTACTACCTCTCTAGCTACCTAACATGAAGTCATAAATAAATCCCTCTAGCTGCGGTAAGGATTTCTATACTGTTGTGTAAGGTTTTGTTTTAATAAAAAATAATTCTATTTACCCTATTCCTATTTGTACATGCATAGATACACATTTAAGGCTTCCATCATGTATACTCATTCCAAAGTCTTAGATATATTCAAGGATTTACCCTTATTCTTTGTTCTGAAAATTTAGATTTCTATTCATTACATTTCATTTTAATTTGCGTCAAGGAAAACAAATTTAATTATCCAGAACCATGTTTGTGATTATGTCCTCCTTTAAATTCAAGAAATCATTTAGTTAATTTATGAGAACAATATTGTAACCCTATATTTGATCCACATCGGGTAACGTGTGGATCATGGTTTATACTGTGTTCTTTAAAAATCCCAGTAATGCTAAATATATTTTGCATGTCTAATAATGTTTTAATCGTTGACACATTCGGAGTAACTGGTTATTCTATTTGGTTACAAGAGTAATGATGGGACCCATATTTCTATTGCGAGGGTATCCATCAGTCAATTTAAATCCCACTCCTCCCCTTTGGGCTATGGACCGTTCACTCATCGTTTTTGAAGGAGAAAGAACACCATACGCCAACCTCAAGCTAAGTATTGACCTGGCGTTATTTCCTTAATAATGTGTTATGTGATTTCTTTTTGCATGTTGATTGCTCTTTCATATTTAATTTTCATTATTTACTAGTTCTTGAAAATAATTGTTTTTCTATTAATTCTTTGATTCTTCATTATCCTATTTACTAATTCTTGTTATCCCTTGCACGACTTGGATATTTTGTGGTCAATGGATCTGGCTATCTCTAGGCTTGAAAAAGGTATCTAAGTTTCGATTTCTAGAGTTTTAATCTAAGTTTCCAGGTTTTGTTCACTACAGTACAAAGTTCCACATTAGGGTTCTATTATTATGATAATTTTATAATAGGCTTCCAAGGATAGTTGGTTTTCTTATAAAATCATTTCTTAACAGAAAAGATAGAGGGGAAACCCTAGATTGAAATGCAATCTCACCGTTTAAAGGTTATGATTGCAGGTGTTATGTAAAAATTGCAGATTTGTTTTTGTCTGACACTGTAATAGGTAGCATGGTTATGAATACCGACCACTGAAAATTCACTTGTGGGTTATTTGAAAAAGAAAAAGGGGACTGTAACCCTCTATTCCATTAATATCGTCGGATGCTTGAAATTTCAGTTATACAAAGTTAATAATAGCTTGTCGTGTTATTCATTTATATAGCTTTGTACCTTTATTCATGGTGTGGAAT
>ML843257.1:11555-38809 GCA_009831015.1 Picea engelmannii
TATTTGTGTGTGTGTGTGTGTGTGTGTGTAAATATAGGTACTGATCGTCCCGAGAATCTTCACTTGACATTGTAAAGATCCATAAATCATGTATATACGTATATATCTTTTCAGGTCTAGTACGAATTATGAATTCATACTACAATTCTTTCTGATGTCTATAGCTAGAATGTATATTCTATAGACACACACACACACACATGATTCAAATAAATTTAACTTCATAGTAGCTTTCTTCAATTTACTGGTTAAATAAAACTAAGACTATAGAGGCTTATTGTAATTCATTTCATTCTACCAGTAATTTAATCAACTAAACATTCATCCAGAATGAAGTAGATGTATTATATCATCTATTAATCAACATAACATTCATCCATAATTCAGTAGATGTATTATATCAACTATTTAATCAATAAAACATTCAACCAAGAAATGAGTAGATGGAGATATCTGAACAAGTTGTTGAGCAACAAATGGAACATTAAAGTTCCTTCGAACCATAGAACATGATATCCAATCTACTTTCTCCGTTCACCCCCTATCCTGCCCATGAATCCATGAGGGCGAACACTGAAGCTCATATTTCATTATAGTCCTCTTTCAGATCATAAAATTCTCCTTGCCTCATACCCACAAAACAATTCTCATAACAGTAAGTGATCTGGATTATTCTCGGCACAAAATGGGTGTGGAGATATAATAAATAAATGCACAGAGATATCGCAGATATTCAATGATATAACAGAAATGTATCAGAGATGAAACCATTAACATATATATATATATATATATATATATATATATATATATAGTAATACATGATTTCTATTAATGAAATAAATGTACAGAGACGGTAAAAATACAGAGTGAAAGACTCACCAGAATGGTGGCAACTTATCTTTGAGAAGAGATGTGATGGATACTCGCAATCGCAAGAAGATGATTACAATGAGTCTTTGAAGGCATTTTTACAATAAACAGGAATTCCAAATAACCTAGACATCCAAAAACCTAACCCTAGGAGATAAAGCGCCAAAAGTCATGTGGGCCCCGTTTGGGTAAGTTAGTACATCAACTTCTCGAGGTCGTAACTTTTCCATACAATCTTCGTTTTAGTCGTATGATAGCTCGTTGGAAAGGTATCGCCAAGGAGATTTATTTTTGGGGATAAATATTCCTTTCAATATCATTGATAACCTTGATCTCAAAAAACCTTCATTTAGGCCCTCAAAATGGCCCCAGAAGTTAAAACCTGCTAAAAATAGTAAATTGTCAAAATTGTCAGAAAATTGTTTTGAGCCAGTTGGAAAAGGTGGGTGGCCACCGATATCCACTTGGATCAATCCTCCCTCCTTAGGAAGAAATGGTCTCCATTGCGTTGAGTTCCCGGGGGAGAGGGAAAAATGTTTGCTGAATCTGCATCTTGGTGAGTTGCTTGCCTTGTTGGAGACATTGCATTGCTTAGTTTGTGGAAGTTTGTCATGAACCTATTAAGGCTAAGGCTATTCAACAAGTCAGACTACATGAGAGGACAGTGTGCATAAGGAATCTTTGTGCTTTTCTGCAAACTTTTTGACCTGCTTCTGTTGGATAGAAGGTGCTTGGGGCAAAGTTGTAGTGGTTGCAGTGTCCTTTTGTTCCCCTTTTGAAAAGATTGTGAAGAAGATAAATTTTGCAGTATGAAATACTACCTTGTGACACTTTTTAGGTGGAACAGTAGTCGAAACCACCTCTGGTATTCTGTATATATGACACCCTAGAGAAACAATGACACTGCGGGGTCGAGACTCATAAACAGTGTGGCGCTTCCACATATATGGTTGGCCCAAGAGAACATTACAGAGATCTGGTGGGGCCACATCACATAATACCTCATCCTTGAAGGGTTGGATGCCATATGACAATCAACATTGCTTGGTGGCATGAAGATCTCATCCTTGGCGAAGCCACCTGATGTTGTATGGTTGCGGGTGTGGTGTTGTCAACAATCCCAATTGTTTGATGACCTCTACTGAGATGAGGTTATTATGGCTTCCACTATCAACAATAAAATGCAACGGGGTCCCCTTCACCCACATATGTGAATGAAAAAGGTGCTCCCCCTGTTCAGGATCTGTTGGTTCTTCTGGTTGAATTGTTGCGGTCGTGATAATAGCAGTGGGGTTTGCGTCAATGATCTGTTCTTTACCAGTATTTTCAGAATCAGATTCAGAATCAGGGTTTGGCTCCTTGTCTTTGATCTCGGCCACCAATGATTGTTTTGAGCAACAATCACCAGTGTTGTGCCAAGGGATTTTGTGGAAATCGCACCATTTTTCGGTGTCCTTCTTTGTCTTCCTGTGACCCTTCTTTTCTTGTGTCTTGGACTAGTTTTCGGGAGACTGTTTGTTAGGGCTATCTTTGTCATACTTTGGTTGTTGCATATTTGCAGACCCAAAATTCTATTTGTTTTGGTGCTTAAATTTCTTCTCGATTTTAACAACATATCGATAAGCAACACCGAGTGATGAGATGTCCAGAAAATCCATTTCAATTCGGATGTATTTGTGTAGAGCCCCACGGTATTTCAGACCCAAATTTCGTTTAGAGTCTTTGATACCCAACTTGGTGCGCAAGGTATGGAAGGTATTGGTGAACTCTAAAACTTCTTGGCCCCTCTCTTGCCACAGTGTTGTCCATATCATGTACTGGTCGTCATAGTTTCCAACAGGGTAATACTATTCATTTACCGCATCCACAAAAAAATCCCAAGAGGGCTCAGCCCCATATATTCCAGACTCCTCTGTAGGACTTTGCTCCCAATAAGTTTCCCACCAATGTTTGACATGAGGGATATATTTAAGGAGTGCGAAGGTGATCTTTTCTTTGTCGAAAAAATTTTGAACAAAGAAATAACCTTCTAGCAGAGTTAACCATTTTTCTAGGGCTTCTGTATCTATCTATCCTTCAAATACAGGAATATCAAAATTAACTTGTACCTTCAAAGGAGAGGTGCCTCCAAAGTGGCTGCTTGATGAATATGCGCCTTTTACTATCAACATGCGTTGAAGGATGTGGGCAAAATTCTCCATCATTTTTTCCCTCTATCCCATGAGAGCTTGCTCAAGCAATAGATTGATAGGATCGTCTGCTCCGTCGTTTTTCTTTTCTTCCGCCATTGAGGGTTTCTTGGGTGCGTGAGAGAAATTTTCTTCAAGAGAGACAAGGTCTAGAACCAACTTTATATACTTGGAC
The DNA here is from genome assembly GCA_009831015.1 of Picea engelmannii. Classification (NCBI taxonomy): domain Eukaryota; kingdom Viridiplantae; phylum Streptophyta; class Pinopsida; order Pinales; family Pinaceae; genus Picea; species Picea engelmannii. The sequence goes on from ML843257.1 coordinate 14,793, forward strand.
CTCATCGACGACATGCAATGAAAAAAATGATCAAGAGTAGCCTGCTTTGATACCACTGATCCGAATTATTTTCGGCACGAAATGGGAGCAGAGATATAATAAAGAAATGCATAGAGATATTGCAGATATTCAATAATACAACATAAATTTATCAGAGATGCAACCATAAACACATATATACAGTAATACACGATTTCTATTAATGAAAGAAATGTTCAAAGACTGTAAAACTACAGAGTGAAAGACTCTCTAGAATGGTGGCAGCTTATCTTTGAGAAGAGATGTGACGGCTACTCGCATTCGCAAGAAGATGATTACAATGAGGCTCTGAAGGAATTTTTACAATAAAAAGGAATTCCAAAAAACCTAACCCTAGGAGATGAAGCGCCAAAAGTCATGTGGGCCTCGTTTGGGTAAGTTAGTACATCAACTTCTTGGGGTCGTAAATTTTGCATACGATCTCCATTTTAGGCGTATGCTAGCTTGTTGGAAAGGTATCGTAGAGGAGATTCATTTTGGGGGATAAATAATGCCTTTGGGTATCACTGAGAACCTCGATATCGAAAACCTTCATTTAGGCCCTCAAAATGGCCCCAAAAGTTAAAACTTGCTAAAAATAGTAAATTGTCAAAATCGCCAGAAAATTGTTTTGAGCTAGTCAAAAAAGGTGGGTGGCCACTAATATCCATCTGGATCAATAAGTGATATTCTTTTCCCCAACATACTAGGCAGTGTCCTGCCTCCTCCCATATGCTCTATATGCCAAAAAGTATCCGGTGCCCAGGTCTTTTCCCCTTGAGAATTTTCATATCTTTACAAATCACTGATTTTAAGGATTTTCCAATGTAAAAATTCTTGATTTTCCACTGGTAAAATTCAGCCCTAAAGTAGTTCAAGCATGTTCTCTCCTCATGGAGTCATGGTCAATTGATTTCAATCTGGTTGTTCCATTTGTCCCTCAGCAAGAAATATAAAAAATATTTGTCTCTTACAAGTGTCATATTCAAAGAGTTGGTTGAGAAAAACAAATATTTTCCCAACAGGCACAATAATTAATTACAATTAACCAAATTCTAAATTTGGAATTGCCATAAATGACAATAATTTTCCAAATTCGAATTTGCCAAAAACATAAATAAATTTCTAAGTGCATATAGACTTTAATAATAATTTATTTTTGGGGATATTACACACATGAACTAAAAGCATGAACTAAATTAGGAATGTAAACCATGGTCATGGTCATCTAAAAACTTTTAAAATGAGACTCTACAAAGATATCCTGTCGGTGGCCCCCCTACTAGCATGAAAAATGTTTATGGTCAGAATTGACCATGATCAACATTCAATAAATCATTTGGTGAGGGCCCCAATCATACAGTTTTCCATTTGAGATGGTGATTTCGACTGGTTATAATGGGTCCCATTTCATGTTTAAAGGTTTTTCTCCAGTAAATTAAGATTTAACTTCAAGGTTTTCTAAATCATACTTTCATAAAATAAATGAATGAATATATCGATATTATAATCATAAACTATCCTAACTGAGATATATAAGTAACTCATGATATCTCAGTTAGGAGAAAGAAGAATAACAAAAACTTGAGCTTGAGATAAAAGTAATCTATTAAGCAATACAAGTAGTTCATATGACCTAATAATGATTTAAAAAAATACACATCAATATTAACTTAGTAAATAGTTACTAAGGGAAGATGAGATATATATACTCACACTCAATATGGAGGATTAAAAGATATTGAACATGAGATAACAAGGTTGTGTATCTTAGGAAACAATTCACATAGAAAGACAACAAATAAAGAAAATACATACTAGTAATGAACCTATTAAATAGTTAATAAGAAACTCTAGAGACACATACTCATATCCAAAGGACAATTAATCAATTCAAACTAATCATGAAAGACAACTTGTTAATGAATTTAAATAAACATGAATTTGCATAACTCGCAATAGCGCACAATGTACTCATACTCATAGAGAATGGAATTCATCAAATATAGAATGTCTTTTATTAAACTCAAAACATCATAATAGTATCAAAGTCTAAATATAATTGGAATACTTGAGAGTCTTCCATCAAATTACAAAACTAGACAATAGTGCACCAGTTTTATAATTGATTTCTAACTCAAAATACAAAAGATTACAAGAAATAAACTATGATAGCACAAGCCTCTCCTTACCTAAAACTATCCTTTCACCATTCTTTCATCCTCCAACCCTCCATATTATTTGAAGCTCATTCTCCTTTGATATCCTTTAAATTTTTTTTTCTTCATTGTTTTATTCTCCCAAAATATCTCATTCACAACCTACAATCCAAACAAATCAATTATGAAAATGAACTTATATCTTGTCAAAATGCATGATAAAACTAACAAACGTACAAAAATAAAACTAAAATTAAAATTAAAACAAAACTAAATCCAAACAAAATAAAACGAAAAGTAAGCTAAGTAAAATAAAAACTAAATTAAAAGTAAAACTAAAATAAAAATTTTTCTAATAAACAACAAGACTTAAAAAAAGTTAAACTAAATTTAAAACTAATTATCTTTTAAAAGAATGGCTCATAGAATATACGACCTTTCTGAAATCGACCTTTCAATGTTGCATCACTTCACGACCTCTCGGTTATGGGGGGTAGGGAGACTCAGTTCTGCATTCGAGCTAAGTCTCAAGACTGAAGGCCTTCTGCGATGCTTTGACGTGCCCGCATATGGCTCACTGGGGTCTGCCCCTCTTGATGATGCTTCAACGCTACATACCATACCATAACCAATACCGACGCATAAGAGTACATTGGGGCATTCAATTTTGCTCTATATAAATATTACCATGATTGAAGGAATTGGTTGCACCCATGCATTCAAGCTTCATGGGAATTATCATGGAAAGCAATTTGGGTAGGGGATATCACTCGGCCTGTACGGTGGGAATGTGCCAGTGTGGATCAGGAGCAAGAGAAATTCTATCATTATCTGGAGCATTGAGATTCAATTATATTTTCATTATTTTCATCATTGGAGGGCCCGGTTAAGGCACTAACGGGATATGGTGAGTGGTACAAAATGGCATTTTCTCCTCAATTAAACTATGTATTCCTCTTTTGCAAATCAGATGTCTCTAGCTGAGGCAACCCTATGGTTGTGGTGGTATCTAAAGAAACGAGTTATTTTGCTTATGAGGAGAGGCATTCCTATTATTTATTTAGGAAAATTTAATAGCTTATCCATTCCTTGTGTTTATAGGTTCCTATATCTCTCTCCTCTCGAGAACAGACCTTTCAAAACTAGACTTCCATCAATTTTAATCACGGGATTTCATCCCTCTAAACCCTGACAATGTTTATTTCAATGGGAATATCCAATGAGTCAAATTCTTCCATCCATTAGGGGGATGGAATATTAAGTTTATTGGCTCCATTCTAAGCGAGGCAGGAACCAAAATAGCTATGTTTGTCCCTCATTCCACTTTCAAGGTTGTAGTTGGATAGATTTGGCTAGTGGTTTTCTAAGAAGCTATCTCTCAGACAAGGAGAGACAATTAAAGGAAGTGTCCTTTTGCCCTTATTTTATATAATTGGGATATACCAGTATATTATATATGTAATATGCTGAATTTTATGTGATCTCGATTGAATGCCCAATACAAATCCTTACACCCTTCAATGTATTGTTGGGTCGTCTCTGTTATCACTCTAAAAAATTTCTTTGTTGTAAAAGAAAATCTTAAAGGTAACCTCAAACCTACTTTCAAACTAGAAGATAGTCTCCTTCCAGTCGAGAGAGGGCTTTCTCCTATTTGTTTTTTCAATTTGTACAAGGGATGAAAATTTTATGAAATGATTCGTAGAGATGAGAGAAACACCCATTGGACATGGAGTGGACATGGAGTGATAAGAGATATTGATTTTAGATTTTTAGAATTTGGTAGAAAGGCATTTGATATCAAAGTCTAGAAAACCAACTATTTCTATAATTACCATATCTAAATCATGGATAGATGAAAAATAAAACACACAAAGATACACATAACATTCAACTTAAATGAATTATGCATAAACTTATCGAACTGAAAGTGAATATCTGAAATAAGACAGACATATAGCATAATAAAATGAATTCACCATCAAATATTTCTTATTCAAATGAATAATAACATATTTAATGATAATAAAGAGAGAACACATACACTAGGAACACTAACTACAAAAACTGAACAAAAGAATCTTTGAGTAAATAGCTAAAACACTCCTATGTAAACCTTTCGTTAATATCTAGGAAATATCGCAGTACCAACAATCTTTCTTACTCAACTCTGGAACCTCTCTATTCTCCTTTTCATTAAAATATATAACATTATATTTCCTTCTAACTTTATGGAGTATAAATAGTTAAGGTTTCACATCCAAAAATAAGTTACAACCGATTAAACTACTTACTTAAGAGACTACTAACTAATTTGCTACGGGTTTCTACAATTTAGGGTTTGATTTGATTTCTAGACGAACTTATACAACCTTAATGCATTTATGTTAAATATTTAAAGTGGGAAAATGATTCATTATGCGATATTGATTCTTACATAGCGGACTCACACTATCTGGTAGATGAAAATGCTTCTTCATGAGATGACTAGTGATTTCCTAGCATCGAGGAAATTTGCTACGAAATATTTGTTTGAGCAGTTTCACAACAACAATTTAGGGTTTGATTTCTTGACAAACTTATACAACCTTAATGCATTTATGTTAAATATTTAAAGTGGAAAAATGATTCATTATGCGATATTGATTCTTACATAGCAGACTCACACTATCTCGTAGATGAAAATGCTTCTTCATGAGATGACTAGTGATTTCTTAGTATCGAGGAAATTTGTTGCGAAATATTTGTTTGAGCAGTTTCACAACAAACATTGTTGAAAAATATGTGTTTCAATTGTTGGTGTTGTAAAACCACTCCAAGTTTGATCCAAAAATTTGAACTAACCTAAAAAAACACAAAAACATGTTGTGTCTAGAGTATTACCAAACTATTCCACTACAACCTTAGCTAGCAAATGTAGATTCCTCTTTGTAATCTCTTCCTTCCTCGGTGTTTCCTTTGCCTTCAATGTATTATTCTTTATGTACATATTTTTCATTTTTTTGTGGATGGGTATATATCTCTTTACCATCATCTTTTTATTATCCAAGGTTTCTCCACACAAGTTCAAATGCTCTTATGTCCTTCTCTTCATTTTCCTATTTTCTTCCCTCAATTGTACAATTACAGTCTGGGATTCTTTCAATTGTCTCTTTAGTATTTCAACTTTCATGTCCTATTATTATAAAGGATATTTAACATCAACAACTTCTTCAATATCACCCTAAACAGGTCTCTCAGATTTGGTTTCTTCAACATGGATTTGTCTTCCTATTGATGATCTCGTTACAGTTCTACCAAGTATTTCTTTGTTAAGTACTTCTCTACTAAACATCACTTTTTTCTCGGGTGGAGGTTGGACTTCGACAACATCCTCAAATTCATTATAGGGAAATGTCTCATCTGTAGGAATTATTTTCTTTGTTTTTGACCTCGTGAGTGGCTTCATGGGTTTTTCCATTTTTGTTGTTTTTAAAGTGAAAATGAGATTTTTTCCTTTCAATTTTCCTCTCTTGTTGTCATTTGTTTATTCAATGTTTACGACTATCTCAACACCCTAAAATAGATCTTTACACTTTTTCATGGATCCTTTGTTGAGAGGATTTTTGGTTAAAGTCTCAGGGGTTTCAAAAAAATATGATGTTCCTTGTCATTTTCCTTTTTTCCTTTTTAAACTGTTGAAAGGTGCTTTAGCACTTGTGTAAGGAGTAATTCGCTTAGACGGTAGGAAACAAGTGGTTTCTGGAAAAAATCTCGATGTATAAAAAAAAAGAAATCCATTCCCTATTTTCTTTCTTAAGCTCCTCAAGGACTAGCAATTTAATGAGACTAAAATGGAATATACTAGGCTCAACTTGTTTAAATTTGGCTTGTACTTTATTATCCATTTTCCATAAGATTCTATAAATATACTATGTAAAATTTATAATTTTCTTACCTGTAAATTGCATGAGTAGTATGATATGGTACATGTACAACTTGTTGAATCTCCCGTCACAAGTGAAATATCTATGGATTACTCTCAACAATTTATCATTGTGTTCTAAAATATATCTCCTTGGCACCCCTCTTTACATTTTCTCATTCTGAAATTCTAACTTGAAATAATCATTACAATATGAGGAATCTAAAGGCATCCCCTTGAAACAATTTTCACCTTGCAGGGGAATCTCTATTGTTGATATGACTGTCTACTTTGTGACCTGGATTTCTAGTGATCTAACCTTCGTTTTCACTCCATCAAAATTTAGGGAAAATTGTTTAGCCACCTCCGTGTGACCTCCATGTAGGTTTTCACAAAAGGTGAGACACCCCACTTCTTGGAAATATTATATGAAAATGGGATTTGAATCCAACAATTGCAATCCCTGGGGTTCTAACCTCATGATATCACCCCCCTTGTATACTTTCCTCTTTTCCTTGTTATGCTACATGGTTGTTGGTGAAGAGTGATGTGATGATGGTGAGTGTAGGGGGTATCAAGATTTAAGTAGCATGCAAAGAATCTTAGGATTTAGGGTTTATTTGAGAGGTAGATCTTTAGGAGCAAGGGATTTCACGACAAACTAAAAAGGAACTTCACAGCAAATATTGATAGCACAATTTTGATGGGAGAGTAGGGTTTAAGAACCTGAGAGCTCTGTAGTAGTAAAAAAAATGAAATGGCCTCCAAGGATCATGAAAGATTTTATAAATTAGCAACATGATTAATCAATCGAGAGATTTCACAATAGACATCCATTTTTTCAATGAATGCAATTTCACAACAAATGCAGGAAATTTCACAGCGACATTTATAGTTTCGCAACGAACTAGAACTTTGATGATTTAAAAGAGGAAATACCACATGACCATAAAACTTGATTTACAAGGAATTTAATGACTCTCAAGACCTCACTCAAACAATTTACTGATTGTTATGGATATCTTTAAAGTGATTTGACATGACATTATTCACTGTGAAAAGCTAAGAGCTTTTGTAGTGAATTTGAACTGATTGGTTACATGTCTTGAACAAGTACAAATTTGAATGGGAAATCTATGAAACCTTTAATACATGTGGAAACATTCTCCCATTACCTTATTGAGGCATAGAGTAATGAATTAGGGCTTACACTTTTAAAGGATGACAAAGGACTAGGTACCAAATTGACTTGACCTTGGACAAGACTGACAAATTAAACCATGAATTGGAATGATACTCTAACTTCTTGGATATGAAAATCAAAATTAAACTTGACTCATAAGTGAATGAACACAAAAATTTGTCATGGGACACTAAGCCCAGGACCTTGAAACATTGTCAAGACCATAAGACTCAACAACAACAAAACCAATTGTTTTGACTTTGTAAATTAATATCCCCGAACAACCTCCATGCCTTTATGGGGTATGATCGCCTCGAAACATCATGTGCATTTCCATCACTCTGCTTTACAAATGTGGGGTTCAAACCATGGGAAATTATTTCAAATATTCCTTGGCACAACATCCCTCTCCTCTACGGGTATGCTATAAATACATGTGGTAGGAGTTAAACAACTCAGAACTGCTCGTCGATCATCCTCGCTACCAAGACTTTAACAAACTGCTTCTTTCTTGACCGAAGTTGGGGATTCAAAGGCTTGAACGGACATTCATTCGTGCAGATAGATGGTTTGAATGAGATATGATTTAGGTCCACTTATAATAGGAATGTAACTCTTTAGGAAATACAATTGGATAGAATAATAGTAGGATTGAAACTCTTAGAGTATAGGATGATAGAATAGTAAGATTCAAACTCTTATCCTTTATACCTAGATTTACCCTTTCAACTTAGCATACCAATACGTTACTCCTCAAGACTTTAATACATCCTCATTTATAAGTTCTACTATCAAGTCATTCAAAAACCAAACTTACACGTCCTCCTATGGCGCCAAGGTAAACAACGCTTGTAGTCAATATTAGAAATCAATCCCTCAATATTCTTACTCAACTCAAGGATAGAGAGAGATTATTACTGGAGGAATATGATTAAACTAAATCATGAATTAAAGGCAAGGAAAGAGATAGACCCTAATAACTCTAATTAAGAAAAGGAACTCTTATTTTGTACCTTAACATTAGAATAAACCCAATAAATAATAACATGAGGAGTAATAAATAATAATATAAGGATATAGTAGTCTCCTAAATAATAATATGAGTAGGAGAGTAGTCACTAGTTTAATAGCTTTATATATAGATTTCGGGTATAAGTAGATTAGAGAGATAAGACTTCCTTCATATAGTAGATGTTGGGATAGTATAAGATATCATCAGGATGAGGAGTTGTGTATAACTCTATGAGGTATTTAGTGTTAAGCTCTAACTGAAGGTCTTGTTCCATAAGCTTCTTTATGTTGTTCAATAAGTATACTTAACAGTGAAGTCTAATTAATTGTAGTAATTCATAGAGAGTCACTATTTCTTGTTCAGAATGAAGAAAATTTACTTCAATGGGAGAAATCGACAATATTATGCTTCTATTAATAACATACAAAATCACCCCTCCCACCCATTGTCGATCTAAAAGTTTAAAACTAAAATAAACTAAAAAACTAAATTAATTTAAATCAAAGTAAAAACTAAACTGAAGTTAAAATTAAAATCAACTAAAATTAAAATAATAAGAAATAGAGAACTAAGAAAAAAAATGTGATCTGGTTTTCCTGTTCATCATCGCCTGGCCTGGTATCAAACATAATCTCCCCATTTTTTGTGTTGTGTGCAAATTTGTAAATTGGTTTAGTGAATTACTACCTTTGGCGTCAAGCTGTTAATTTTCCCATCAATGTTTTATATCTACGATTGGATGTAACGTGACACTGCAATGTAATTTCGTTTTATCTCTACAAATAAAAAAAAAAATCTAGCAAAATCCTTAGAACAAAGTCAATACAAACGTTCGCTACGATTATGGTTCTCAAAGATTCCCTTCATGCAATATATGCGATTTTATTCTAGATGCTACCAAGTTGTTCCATCACGTTCTTGATACATTTTATCGTCTCTTGCCATCTTGGGATCCATCTTGGGATATCATATTTATTTATACATTGAATCCCATAACCTACGCTATTGTGATTTGGTTCCTTCAACTATCACCAATCACCATTCTATGATAGCCTTGTTGTTGCTTCATTCTCCTATAGTTTTCCCATAAACCTCTATGCTTACTATTTATGTAACTAATTCTGAGTTGATTCCATATCTCCTCTGTGATCATTGATAGAGTGATTCTTTCTTGAAATTGTACATATGATGGTTGCGCAATTTTATTCTCTGGATCTGGTGTAATATTATTAGCATGTCAAATTTTCTTGCAAACCTTAGTGTTATAGCAACAATCATAATTCTTAACCATATTATTTCTCTTCCATGCACTCTCATATTTATTGAACCCTAAGATCTCGTACAGAATATGTACCCACATGTTACCCATGATTTTGGTCATCTTGATGGTGTATTGATGATGGTGTACTCAAGCATTTAATAAGAACTTTCTCCTGAGAAAAGTGACATTCATCTCTTCCTAGAAAACATATTTTTGAAGAGAGTTTGCAGGTTTCTTATATCCTAGGGTGCAAAAATGACCCATTATCGCAATCTGCCTTCAACTAGGGTGTGAACTTCTCACACTGTCCTACATAACTAGGGTGAAAACTTGTTCTCAAGCTTGGAAAAAGATGAAGTATCGATGTTTCTAGAAGGGAATCTTCTAGAGAATGGGTTGGCATTCAAATGGTTATCGTTTTACTGGTTTCCCTGATATTGTGGGATCATTCTTATCCAATTAACCATCTCATCCTCTCCTATACATTGATGGAATTCTCATGGAAAAGGTTAAGCAAGATTAATTGGAGAATTGGTGAAGGAATTGTGTGAAGGAACTAGCTTGAACAGGAGCTTGGAGACTCTAGCAAGTCTATCAAGAGGAATTGGATCTTCTTCATACAATGATCGAGAAAGTGTGTGTGTTGGAACCAAGAGCCATCGAAAGGAAGCTTGTGACATCAAGGCGATCAGGTTGTATCTTCTACTTTCGATTAATATGATACAATGGCATGTCCTTTTCCAATAAAGTCATTCTTACTTTATTGTGTAATTCCTTGATCATACACATAAGTTGACAATTGAATATATTTTGCTATCTTCACTTTGGTTGTTTTTTGTTGTCTTGGTCTTGACCTCATGAGAATGCCGGAGCGAAGCGGGAGAAACAGAGACCCTAGGAAGTGATATAAAGGTATGTTACTTGTTCCTCCCTACTAGCTAATTTGATGGTCATAACTTAGGGAAAAGAGTCATGTCCTGTCCTGTTTTGTTCTAGATCTAGGTGGATCTAGGGACATCTGTTAGTGTTTGCACCTACCGATTAGTCTGATAACACCACAATTAATCTTGATTGATCACAACAATGAAAGTGAACTTGCTGTAAAATTGTGATCTCCTCCAAGATCCTCTTATGATACTATCAAGGACATGATTGAAAAATGTAGTAATTTTAAACCCAAAAAGAAAATAAGGTGCTACCACTACCACCACTTTTCGAAACAGGGGTTGTTTTGATGTTTTTGACACAAAAAATGGGTTTTTAGTGCTAGAGTTATCATTTTGAGGTCACAGTTCTTGCAGTGTTTGAAGAAGATGGAGGAAAAATTAGATACAAGGCTAGACTTGTTCTAAAGAGGTTTTCGTAGAACAAAGGCATAGATTTTGATGAAATGTTTTCTCCTTTTGCTAAAATGAATTCAATTAGAACCATTTTAACACTAGTGGTAGTAAAATATTTTCATCTTGAACAGTTAGATGTAAAGACAAATTTTCTCCATGAGGATTTGGAGGAAGAGATTTATATGCAACATGGGAATGAGGTCACATAAGGATAAATTAGTATTTAAGTTGAAGAAGATATTTTATGGCCTAAAGGAATCTCCAAGGTAGCGATATTTCAAATTTAACAGGTTTATGACAGAACAAGGCTATAGTAGATTCCATTATGACCAATGTGTTTATTTTGAGAGAGAAATAATTGTAGTTATATTATATTGTTATTGTATGTATACTAAATGTTTATTTTAGGGTCTAACTGTTGATTAATTGGGTTGGTTGTCATTGAGGTCAACCCTTGAAGAAATTCTGGTAGTGAATTGTGGTAGCACAAAGGTTTGGGTAATAGACCCAAGTTTGTTTGATGGATAATGATATGAGTTTGGATATATTTTCAAGTAATACTATTCTATATGGATAGTACATGACATGTCATTTCCATTCGTATGTGGAATGTCACATAACTCCTCACGGTTAGAGAGTTATGGTCATGTGAAGTTGGAGAACTCTCATGAGTCATCTAGAAGCCCCAAAAGGTCAAAGTATTCCAAGTGTTTGCAAAATAAATTATTTAAATAATAAATTTAATGAAGAACTCCCTAAAATAAGGAAAGTGGGATGCTACATGAAAGTATAAATAAAAGGCAAGGCTCTATGATTTAATCATACTTGAACAAATTCAATATATATTGTTGTGTAAGGCTTATTGCAAGTACTCATTGATACATTTTAAATTGCTAGAGTTTGAGGTAGCACAAAGGGTTGATGGACAAAGTTGCAGAATTGCAGTGAATACTAAAAAATCCTAAGTTCTAAGGTATATGCGGGTGGCAGTGTATTAGGGTGTGTACATGAGGGTAAAATCCATAAAAACTTGAGAAGATGAAGATGCCAAGTCTCCAGATTCTTAGAGAAAGTTCTCCGTAAGGTTTATAGTGCTCAGATACATCATATCTATCTATTGGTTCAAAATGTATGTCTTATTTCTATGAGTAGTTGGATTTTGATGTATGCATGAGAAATGACTATTCTCCCTGGAGAGACTCATGGCTGGATGGGATCTTGTGTGTAAGTCACATCTGTAGAAATACAGTGCTAGTATATTTATCATTGATACTTCTTGTTAGATTTGAAGCACCTCTTGTATTTATTGGAATATGGCTAAGGTGTTTATGGTACATAATTAAAAGATTGTATTTGTGAGGTGGTTGATGTATTGAGAGGATGAATATGAGAAAGGGTTTTGATGACTAGATCATGTCAGGGTTATTATACTTCTTTATGATTACACACACCGATATGGCTCATTACTAGAGAGAGATATATATGTTTTGGGTAAATGTTATGTATGAGGATGCATGCACAGGGTATATTTATAGTATGGATTCAATGATAGGTTGCATATCTATGTGAAAGAAGTTCCAGAGGGTCGGAAGTTTTTAGAAGAAAGAAAAACCTAATTTTCAGAAGGCATACATAGTCTGCATAACGATTTGGTCGTGTACATTCGCAGGCTTAATAATAGATAGGGCACGTATATATGCCTGTTGCAAAACTACAAGTCGTGTATGTGTTGTATTTGGTTGATACATGTTTATTTTAGGTATAGATTCATTATAGGGAAACTGTACAATTTGGTTGCACGTCAGTGGTACAGGTTGGTACAGTTGTACAATGGTATATATCATAGTGATAGTGTGACAGTGGTTCCATCATTCTACTTCTACATCAGGGTAGTTGGACGGGACAAGGATAGGTGGTTGCAACTACTTTTTGTTTGTAGGCGAAGAATATAGAGGGTTGTAGCCTCCTTCTGGCTGTAAACAGATAATGAGGGAGTTGGAGCTTCTCTGAGGTTGTAGCCTAACAAAATAGGGGGTTGGAGCCTCCTTCTAGTTGCAACTAGAAAACAAAGGAAGTTGGTGCTTCCAATGAATGTAATTCTTAAATACATATAAGAAAAATCATTATGTGGTTTCCTTCAACTTTGGGCTTCCACATAAAAATACTGGTGTATTGTGTATGTATATGATTGCTCATTTGTTCATTTTTTGTTTACTCTACAATTATTGGATGATAATGGTACATTGATATAACACTTTCATATTGTGGTTATAAAAGGATTGAATTTCTTTATTATTGATTCACCCCCCCTTCTTAGTAATCCAACAATTGATATCATAGGAGGTTCCTTCAGAAATCTGTTTAACCATTGAAAGGTAGATCATGGAGAGAAACACGATGTATAAAAATGGAATATCAAAGTTTGATGGAAAACAATATGCATTTTGGAGTAGAAGGATGAAAACATATATATAGGCATAGAGATTTGAAATTTGACAATCAATTGTATATGGATACAAAGAACTAACAGTTCCACCAACAAATGAAAGAGAAACAAAAATTGTTCAAAATAATTCCAAAGCCACAAATGCACCTGTGAATGGTCTTTGTGAATTAGTATTCACCAAAGGCATGCATTGTAAATCCTCTAAATATATTTTGGACAAACTTCAAAATATTTATGAAGGAGATTCAAAACTGAAAGAAACAAAGCTTTAAACTTACAAAGGTCATTTCGAACAACTAAAGATGAAGGAATATGCGAATATTGCAACTTACTTCTTACGAGTTGATGAAAAAGTAAATGAAATCATAGGATTGGGAGAATAAATTAAAGAATATGTAATTGTTCAAAAGGTACTAAGATCTCTTCCTATGATATTTGACCCTAAGATATCAACACTAGAATAAAGAGAAGATCTAGACTCAATAAACATGGACTAACTACATGGAAGATTCACGACATATGAAATGAGAACTGAACAAGAAAATCTAGATATAAAAGAAGCATCTTTCAAAGCATTCAAAAGGTCAAATAAAAAGGGAAAGAAAAAGGAAAAAGAGCATAACAACAATAGTGACATCTCGTAAGATGATGAAGACGTGTCCAACTTTGTCAAAATATTGAACAAGGGAACCAACCACAGACATAAAGGTAAGTTTCCTTTTATTTGTTTTAATTGTGATGGTATTGGTCATTTTTCAAACAAATGTCCTCGTAAGAAAAATAAGAGGAATGATGAAGATTAATCAAATAGAAAACAAACACATAAATGCAAAATAACCACAAATAAATTTTTCAAGAAAAGCTTATGCACAAAAGAATACATCTCATCATCAGATGAAGATGAAGTCAATGACAGTGAGACATAAAGAGTTCTATTCATGGCAGTAGAAGATTCTGATAAATAAGACATCGAAGAAGATTATGAAGAGGCCGAAGAAGAATATGAAGAGGCAAAAGTTGACTACCGAGATGAAGTGTTGTGTTTCATAGAAGTTATAACAAGAGAAAAGAAGAAAACTAGGAAGCTACAAGTGAAACTAGACAAGAAAAAAGACACTCACAAACTAGAAAAAATGATCACAAATAGAAGAAGATAAAAGAATTGAAGAAGCACTCAAAGAACAACTAGAATAAAGAGAGATGAGCATTGAGAATTTGGAAGAAGAGATTGTCATATTAAGAAAGGATCTTCAAAAGAAAATTATATAGAACAACTCAAAAGTTTTGGATGACATTATCAACAGTCAAAATCCTCATCATGACAAGTCTGGACTTGGATACAATAAAAAAAAAGGGGGGGATCAAGATCCAAAACAACAGAACAAGAAACATATCCAAAAACCTATTCATAAAAAATCAAAGGGGATAGGAAGATATACAAGGAATATTACAGGGACATCCCTCCACTGATAATATTCATATTTCAGAATCAACAACCAATAGATAGACCTCAGAAAGAAGAAGGATTCATAAGAGCAACTCCTTCCAGAATAGAAACTCATTTCAGAAGATCTTCAACTTCCAAGTATCAAACTATATTTTTTGTTTTGTTTTATGCATGTAATATATTTGTACATAAAGCTATGAATTGTAAAGCTAACAACAGGAACATAAACAACCTTGAAAGTCATACACAAAAGTATTATCCAAGAAGGCATAGTGAAACACATAGAATAAGTCACAACATGTTTGAATCATTGAGCACTGAAGTGGAATGCTACAAGTGTAACAACTTTGGACACATGGCCAAAGATTGCAGAATGAGAGTTCCTCCTAGAGAACCAGAACATAACAACAAAATTCACAGAAAGGAACCTCGGAAGAGAACATGGATAAGAAAGAAAGATCAGTATAACAATAAAGAATGCACTCTACAAGCTAAGCAAAAGAAACTTGGTTTGTATGTTGATAATGGTTGTTCAAAACACATGACAGGTGATAAATACATGTGTCTTACATTAAGAAAGGAAAGAGATGGATCAGTCTCCTTCAAAAATGATGATTCAACTAAAATCATTGGAAAATGCACAGTCATAATTGGAAACAAGAATACAAGGAATAAAACGTTCTATTAGTAGAAGATATGAAACATAATGTTCTATTTGTGAGTGAAATTTGTGACCAAGGTCATAAAGTTACTTTCGATTAAAAAAAGTGCAAGATAAGAAAAGAAGGTTCAGGAAAATTGATTGCAACATTTGCAAGAACTTCAAGTAACATATATGTACTAAGTGAAATTGGAAATGAAAAGTGTTGTCTAGGAAAGGAGAATGAAAGTTGGATATGGAACATAAGAATGGGTCACATACACTTTGATAACCTTGTCAAAGTAAAAAAAAATAGAAGCAGTTAGAGAAATTCCCCAGATTACGAAACCAACAAACACTTTATGCAAGCAATGTCAACAAGGAAAGAAAACAAACATGGGTTTTAAATCCAAATAATATTCAACGACAAGACCACTAGAAATTTTTCATACTAATCTATTTGGACAAACTACAATGAAGGGTTTAAAAGGTGAGAAATACTTTATGTTATTAGTTGATGATTATACAGCAATGACTGCAGTTTTCTTTATCAGGAATACGTTAGAACCTTTTGAAAATTTCAAGGTCTACAAGGAAATGGTTGAAAATAAAACAAATTCAAAAATCAAATTTTTGAGATTTGATAATGGAGGAGATTTCAATTCAAATGAATTTATGGACTACGAAAGCAAGCATGGAATAGAAAGACGATTCTACGTTGCTAGGACACCTCAATAGAATGGAGTTGTTGAAAGAAAGAACATGATAGTACATGAAATGGCTCAAACAAAATTAATGGATTCTAAATTGACAGATATCTTTTGAACACATGTAGTGCATACAACGGTTCACATTCAAAATAGAGTAATTCTTAGAAACAACACTGACAAAACTTCGTATGATCTATGGAAAGGAAGACCAGCAATTGTGAAGCAGTTTAGAGTATTTGGAAGAAAATGCTACATCAAAAGAGAAGATGAGAGAATGACAAAGTTTGACTCTCATGTCGCGAAAGGATTACTTGTTGGTTACTCAAGTACAAGGAAAGAATGCAAGTGTTACAATTTGAGGTTGAACAAAGTTGTGGAAAGCATCAATGTAACAATTGATGAAACAGGTGGACGAGAATTAAAGGAAGAAGAAAATGAATCAATGGAACAAATTTATGAAGAAGAAGCAGAAGATGAAGAAGAAGTAGAAAGGGGAGATGAAGATGATTAGACAGAAGTAGAAGAGTAAGTTGAACAAGTGCCTCCAAATACACCTAGCAAATGAGTACAAAAGAATCATCCTTCATATCAAATTATCGGAAATAAAGATACATGAGTTGAGACTAGAAGAATAATTTGTTCACCAGAACAAGCACACCTAGCACTCTCATCTACGATTGAACCAAATAGTTTTGAAGAGGCCAGCAAGGATGAATTTTTTAATAAAGCCATGGATGAAGAATTGGATCAAATAGAGAAGAATGACACTTGGGAATTGGTTCCAAGACTAAAGAATAAGAATACGATTGGCACAAAGTGGGTATTCAGAAATAAATTGAATGAATATGGACATGTTACAAGGAACAAAGCTATATTGGTGTGTAAATGATACACATAGGTTGAAGGAATTGACTTTGAAGAGACATTTTCTCCAGTTGCTAAAATGGAAGCAATTTGATTTCTTCTAGCTTATGCATGCTCCAACAATATTAAAGTGTATTAGATCGACGTGAAATCAACTTTTCTAAATGGGGAACTTGAAGAAGAAGTCTACATTGAACAACCAGAAGGATTTCAGTTGTCAAAGAACGTAGATTATGTGTGTAAATTAAAGAAGTGTAAATTGAAGAAGGCCTTCTATGGTCTAAAACATGCTCCTATAGCATGTTACTCTAGACTGAATAAATATCTATAGAAGGAAGGGTTTAGAAAAGGAAGTGCAAACAACAACCTCTATATCAAGGAAACTCAATATAGTATTTTATTAATTGAAGTTTATGTTGATGATATTATTTTTGGAAGGAATGATGACAAGTTAAGCCAGAAATATGCAAGGGATCTGCAAAATGAATTTGAAATGTCATTACTCGGAGAACTATCCTTCTTTCTAGGTCTTCAGATACGCCAAATCAACCAAGGAATTTTTATTTCTCAAACTAACTATATCAAAGAAATGATAAAGAGGTTTGGAATGGAAGATTGCAAACTAGTTACCACTCCTATGAAAACCAGTTGTAAGTTGAGAAAAAATGATGGTTCAAAGTCTACAAACCAGAGGCAATACATCTCAATGATTGGTAGCTTACTATATGTGACAACATACAGACCAGATGTAATGCATGAAATTGGATAGGTGGCATGATTTCAAGTAGAACTAAAGGAATCACATGTGTTATCAGTAAGGAGGATTTTCAGATATCTAAAAAGAACAAAATATTTTGGATTATGGTATCCAAAAGGAAAGGATCTATCATTTATTTCCTACACAGATGTAGATTAGGCAGGTTGCATTGATGGTCGCCAAAGCACCAGTGGAGAAACGTTCTACTTGGGTGAGTGTTTAATATCATGGCTAATCAAGAAACAATCATCAATATCCCTATCCACAGTCGAGGTTGAGTATATTTCATCGGGTTCTATGGATAAAACCAAATCTGAAATATATACATGTTGAGTATGATGATCCCATTCCAATCTATTGTGATAATACCAATACCATCAATATCTCAAGGAACCCAGTGATACACTCCAAGACAAAGAACATTCCAATCAAGTATCACTTTCTACGAGAACATGTTACAGAGAAGAAAATCAAAGTTGAATACATGGGAACAAAAGAACAAGTGGTAGACATCTTTAGAAAACTACTTCCATGGGAAGCCTTTGAGTATCTTCGCCAGAGACTCGAAGTAATTTCTACTCTGAAATGAATTCTTTTGAATTCTTATCTTATATGTCTTATATCTACATGAGGAAGCACCATAAAAGAGGATAGTTCAGCTAGGGGGAACAACCCCAGATGGAAAGATAACTTTTATATTGATGTTAAAGGGGGAGAGATTTATGATATGAAGAGCACAAAAGCATGGATTCAAGGGGAGCGATGGTTAAAAGGGGAGCATGAATGATATGACTTCAATATTTCATAACATGACTTCAGTATTGCATCAGAGTGTTTCCATCAATGCCAAATGGGTATATTTTTTATTGATTGGGTTGATTAGCATTGATGTCAACCCTTGAATAAAGTATGGTAGAGAAATATGGTATCACAAAGGTTTGGGTAATAGACCCAAGTTGTTTTTATGGATAATGATATGAGTTTTGGTATATTTGTAGGTAATATTATTCTATATGGATAGTACATGACATGTCATTTCCGGTGGTATTTGGAACATCACATAACTCCTTATGTTTAGAGAGTTATGTCCTTGTGAAGTTGGATAACCTCATGATTCATCTTGAATCCCCGAAAGGTCAAATTAGTCAAAGTGTTTGCAAAATAAATTATTTAAATAATAAATTTAATGGGAAAATCCCTAAAATAAGGAAAGTGGGATGCTACATGAAAGAATAAATAAGAGGCAAGACTCTCTCATTTAATCACACTTGAACATATTGAATATTTATTGTTGTGTAAGGCTTATTGCAAGTACTCATTGATACATTTGAAGTTGAAAAAGTTTGAGGTAGCATGAAGGGTTGACAATGAAAGTTTTAGAATTACAACGAATACTAAAAACCCTAAGTCCTGAGGTGTATGCAAGTTCGCAATGTATTATGGTGCACACATACGCGGGCTAGCAGTGTATTAGGGTACACACATACACATGGTGGTAGTGTATTAGGGTGCATACATGAGGGTAAAATCCATAGAAAATTGAGAAGATGAGGATGCCAAGTCTCTACATTCTGAGAGCAAGTTCCCAGGAAGGTTTATAGTGCTTAGATACATCAGATCTATGCATTGGCTAAAAATGTATGTCTTATTTCTATGAGTAGTTGGATTTTGATGTATGCATGAGAAATGGTTATTCTACCTAGACAAACAAATGGTTGCATGGGATCTTCTGTGTAAGTCATATCTATAGAAATACAGTGTTGGTATATTTATCATCGATACTTCTTGTTAGAGTTGAGGCACATCTTGTATTTCTTTTCATACGACTAAGATGCTTGTGCTACATAGTTAAGAACTTGTATTTTTGAAGTGGTTGATGTATTGAGAGGCTAAATATGAGAAATGGTTTTGATGACTAGATCATGTGAGGGTTATTATACTTGTTTATGATTACACACACCTATATGGCACATGACTAGAGAGAGAGATATATTCTTTGAGTAAATGTTATGTATGAGGATGCATGCACATGGTACAGTTACAGTATGGATACAGTGATAGGTTGAAGATCTATGTAAAATAAGTTGTAGAGGGTCAGAAGTTTTCAGAAGAAAGGAAAACATATTTTTCAAAAGGCATGTACGCAAGCTTCATAACAGTTTGGTTGCCTACATATGAGGGATTCATAAAATATAGGGTGCATAGATACACATGCTACATAAATACAGGTCATGTATCTGTTTTATTTGGTTAATACATGTTCAGTTCAGGTATAGATTGATTACAGGGAATTTGTACAGGTTGGTTACAGGTTAGTGGTACAGTTTGGTATAGTTGTACAGTGGTATATATCATAGTGATAGTGTGACAATTGTTCCACCATTACACTTCTATGTCAGGATGGTTGGATGGGGCAAGGATAGGTGGTTGTTGCCACCTTTTGGTTGTAGTCGAAGAACATAGGGTTGTAGCCTCATTCTAGTTGTAGCCAGATAATTGGGGAGTTGGAGCTTCCCTTGGGTTGTAGCCTGAGAAACTACGGGATCAAAGCCTCCTTCCAGTTGCAGCTGAAAAAAAACCGAATTCGGTGCTTCCAATGAATGTGATTCTTAAAGACATATAAGAAAAAGAATTATCTGGTTTTCTCCCACTCTGGGTTTCCATGTAAAAACATTGGTGTACTTTGTTTGTGTATGCTTGCTCATTTGTTCAATGTTTATTTACTCTACAAGTATTGGATGATAATGCTACATTGATATAACAATTTCATATTTTGGTTAGAAAATGATTGAATTTCTCTATTACTGATTCACCCCCCCCCGTCTCAGTAATCCAACACTAACATGCAGGATATCAATGTGATCAAAATAAAATTATCTAATTCATTTGCAATGAAGGATTTGGGTGCTTCAAAGAAAATCCTTAGTACGATAATAACACAATATAGGAAAAATGACAAATTAACATTGTTTCAGGGTGAGTACATGGAAAATATATTAGAAATATTCAAAATTTAGGATACAAAACCAATTAGTACCCATTTGGTCATCGATTTAAACCTTACTAAGGATATGCGTCCTAATACACAAGAACAAATAAACTACATGTCCAAGGTTATGTACTCATCAATAATTAGTAGCTTGATGCATGCAGTGGTGTGCACAAAGCTGCATATTTCACATGCAATGGGAGTTGTGAGTAGGTATATGAACACTCCAGGTAAAGAGAATTGAAGGATGTAAAGTGGATTCTCGTGTATTTGAGAGTTACTAATACTCAAGCATTATTTTTGTAGGTTCAAACACTTCTCTACAAGGATATGTCGATTTATATATGCCAGGTGATATAGATAGAACGAGGAGAACCACCGAGTATATTTTAACTGTAGGTGGAATATAATTTCAAAATTGAAAAGGATTGTTGCACTTTCAACAATGAAATCAAAGTATTTCACTTCCATAGATGTTAGTGAAGAGACAATGTTTTTCTAGAGGTTTATGGAGGAATAGGGAAATAAGTTGGAGAATAGAAGGTTTTACAACAATAACTATAGTTACATTCATCTTGTAAACAAATCAATCTTCCATTCTAGGACTAAACATGTACACACTAGCTACAATCCTACAAACATGTTAACGAATACAGTAACCAAGGAGAATTTGAATTCCTACTCAGCTTCAGTTGGCCTTCAAGCATGAAGGTGAAGATGAGAAACTTTTCATTCTAAAGTTGGAGCATATTCCAATAGGTGCGGTAATAGTGTAGTTGTTTGGATCAGTCTTCAAGTGGGAGAGTATTGGTTGTGGAGTCTCATTATCTACCTAATTTAGAGGTATTGTTTTAGTTTTGTTTGGATCCAAGTCCCTAGAGGGTTGTTTAGGTTATATTATTTTCTTGATTATCCCCAAACATTGTTATGTTGCAACATGTGAAGTAAGGGAGTTATAAGGGGGAAACAACCCCCCCATCTCTTTTGGGAAGTTTTCACATACGGTTTTCCATTCCATGGTTTTTCTAATTACACTTAAGGAATTAAGGTTGTAATATTTTTTTTCATTTTAAGTTAAAATTTGTATTACCTCAAAAATTTGGAAAATTTACCGAGAGTATAGAGTATGTCACCTAGCCTACATAAGAAGGAAACCTTGCCATTGATTTTGTTTCCAGTTTTCCATAAAGTTATTATGCATAGAAATATATTATTTCCCAAGTGACTTTGTTTATAGGTCCTATTCTAAAAACTTGAATATCTAGTAGTGCTAGAGCCAAGAGTCATTAAATATAACCAAAAAAAGACAAAATCACAAAGTTGATTATACTTCATGTGCTCTGTAACCTCCATCGTTCTACTAAGGGTGATGCCAAAAAACAGTGAAATTGCAGGGTTTTCCAAGTTGGACATGCTTGCATCATTGATTCATCAATGAGGGATTTGGAGAGGACATCGAATCGATCATTGATGATTTACTATAGAAAAAATTTGTCTACTGCAACACAACATAGGTCCATAATATGTTGCATGTGCTCCAGAGAGATGTTATGTGTCCTAATCAGTTCATATTGAGGAGGAATTTCTCTTTCATGATATTGGGTGAAAAATTCTCGTTCTTCGATTATTGTTCAGGCCCAATTCTCTTTAGGAAGGAGCAGTTGCGAGGGATTATCAACAAAGTAGGTGGCATAAAGGGAATATGGAAATTGGATAATGGATGGTTGTGTTTTCAGAGTGGTTATGAAAGTGTCAGCCAATGGAGGTGGAGAGGTCCGGGGAGATGTCACGGGGGCCAAAGGGAGAGAAGATCGATCAAAGGCTAGGACATCTTCCAAAATTGAGCATCTGCAGTTCTCCT
Organism: Picea engelmannii; assembly: GCA_009831015.1. NCBI lineage: Eukaryota > Viridiplantae > Streptophyta > Pinopsida > Pinales > Pinaceae > Picea > Picea engelmannii. The sequence goes on from ML843257.1 coordinate 37,384, forward strand.
CTTCTCAGTAGGGGCATGAACTAAAATCAACAACTGAAGGGGAGACCATCGAATCAGAGTGATTGGGGCCATATACATGGGGGCCATGAAAATGTCACCGATTCTCCACATATCTTTGATAATCATGGCATCTCTTAGATAATCCCCTTTATCGTGGAATGTGTGTGGATTGGAGAATGGTGCACTGGATGAGAGGGACACAAACAAATCCTAGTGCAGAGGAGAAGCCAATGAACCCAACTGGAGAGTGCTTTGGGTAAGAAAAAATACCAAACATGCAGACTAATGCAAGCTTGAACAAAGAAAGAATACTTTTTATGCATGAGAAAGGCTCCATAATGCTTGAATTGATTGTATGCATCTCTTTGGTATCCGAACTATATCTTTCCATTGAATTCCTGGTCCAAATTTTTAAAATGTCCTTTGTGTGTAGTCTCAGTGTTGTCACCCTCTCTGCAATTTGAATTAATGAGGAACGATACATTGGAAGGATAGAAACATGCATATGACAACTGGGTATTCTCATGTTGAACTTCATGGGACCCCATCCAGGGTTTTTCACGTATATTGGATGTCGCAAGATCCTATATATTGTATTGTAATGGTGAAGTTAATATAATGATAGAGTATTGTGACTAAGAGAGGAGACTAGGAGAGAGTAAAGAGGAGGTTGTAATGGATTTGTTGTAGGTGTTATCCCTTGATTTTTCTAGATGAAATAAAAAAGTGTTGGATGTTTCTCTGTGGTCATAGACCATATTGAGTGAACCACATATATCAGTGTCTCTTTTATATCATGTTATTTTGTGTTTTATTTATGCATTAATTTTTATTTGATTTATTTTTATTGTTCTGTTATGTTATTCCTAACGCTTGTATATCCTTCTTAGAAATAAAAAATACACAAGACAAATTCGAAAAGAAAAGTAACAATCCTTATAAGAATATAACATAAAAAATAAGGGAACTGAACACTTACATTAATTAAACTTCAAGAAACCTGAATAAAGGTCAAAAACAATTTTAGATTATAAAATGAAAACCATGACCTTATAGGTACTTGAAACAAAGAAATGCATGTACCTTTCTCTCCCATGTATACTTTTTATCCCAATAGGAAACAACATATATCTAAAACATTTCATAAAAAAACCTCCTATAAAAATTTAGTGGAATCCTTTAAAACCCCCTTTTTGAATGAACATGATAAAATATTGGTCGACAAGGTGAATCCCACATGTGTTGGGATGGGATTTAAAAAGGGTTACAAATTTCGTTGGGTTTCTTTGTCTAAATATTTTTTTATTTGGTAGCCATTGCTTTTAATGGATTGTTTTATATGAGTTAAATCTAATTATACAAGTGTTTTATTGGATATACAAAGGGCTCTAGTAGCTAAAGTTATAAGGATAATGTTTTTTTAGTA
>ML843257.1:38909-54271 GCA_009831015.1 Picea engelmannii
CTTCCACCAGCAGTACTAGCCTTCGGGAGATGATTAAGGTCGATGCAGGAAGCATGAAGGGAAGAAATGCCAATAGCACGGAGGAATTTTATTGCAGAGAGAAATTATTTTCATCACCATACTTCAGTGACGATCTGACAGTTACTCCTTCCAATTACAGTCTGATTGCCAGTAACAGCAGCAGCTTTGATATCAGAAGCAGAGACCTTAATATATCTCAAGTGATGCAGGAACTGGCACCCGGGTCTCAAGCAAATTCCATAAACTATCTTCTGACAATGTGGTCTGACACTGTAAACAATGGTCCAGCCCCGATATACAGTACAGCATGCCAGGCGGTTCACTATAATAGTATCACAACTAATTCAGAAGATCTAATCAACGTAGATAATAATCCATCGGCCTTGGATCTCCATCTTTTTCCAAATGTCCCATCGTCGAATGCACTCTTAAGTCTGATCGACAACGAGATTTTGTCGGGCTCTCAGATTATTAATATGGATGGGCAACATCGTAGTGTGGAAGAAGAATTAGATGCAGCAGTAGCCGGGTTACCAAATGCTTTTCACGAATCGACTTCATCAGATCTCTGGAATCTCTGATGTTCCTTAGATTGCGCTTAGTTTAATGTGCTCTTAGCTAGTCCCTCGGTGGGTTTTTGTTAAGTTTAGGCAATTATGCCACCACTCAAGGTGTAAATAGTTTTTGTTATGGTAGGTCAATAAACTAAAAATTAGCTTCAATTTCTGAATACTAGAGCTGAGCAGCTATTTAGTGTAGCTTATGTAATTTCATAGATGCAGATATAAGTTATGAAAACGTTGTGCAGTAAATAGTTTTGCACAAAAACGAACTGGAGCCAACAAGTCCAACTTTACAGAAGAAATTTGCTATCATCATGCATCCTCCTAACGACTATGGATTTGTGCTCAATTAATTTCTTCACCTGTTTGAATAGTTTATGTAACATTTAGTATCATAAGTTTATGTAACATTTAGTATCATAATGGAAAAACAGTGATAAATTACAAGTGTGCTCCAGTGTTTGAGAGTTTGTAATATGATGAACAAAAACGATTTGAGAACAAGAAAAGTAACCGTGATCGTAGACAAAACCATAAGCACACACTGTGATAGATTGTCTATGGGAGACACTTGCACTGGGCACATAGGGTGATAGAGTCATTCCTGAGAGGATGCTGAAGCTGCATGCTGAAGCTGCAAAGATCCAACAAAGAGGGAGTTACAAGTGAGAGATCAGAGGAAACATATTCAGCATGCAAAGATCCAACGAAGAGGGAGTTACAAGTTAGAGATCAGAGGAAAAATAAGCTCCTTTGCTACACATAAAATTAATCCAAATTTCTAATTTAAGAGAGAGAGATAGCACTAAGGAAATAGAGTTGCAGTTGTTTTGTATCCCAGTATGGACATATGGAGTTACAGGTCACTATTTACTAAAATTATTCCTGGAGTTGGAGCTTTCTATGATATCGAATAGTGACTCCACTTTCTCTTATGGCCACTAATGTAGTAACTCGTTTTTATTATGTGACCTTACTTAGTTGTAGCTCATTGCATGTGGGTTTGTGTTAAAAAGTTAGGTTGTAGTCCAAGTACTTATGTGACTACAAGGTAGCAACCCTTTAGATTTTTGTGGTCACGTGTATTGATATAACAATGCTTATTATCTCCATATTGTTATTTTCAGTTGGACAATAGTTGTTTTTAAAATAATTATAGTTTCTAATAGTTTTTGATATGAAGGATAATAGTTTTGATCTCCATTCTAGTAGACTTTGTCACTATAAAGCTTGTTAAAGTATGTCTTAAATCTTTATTATTTTTATTTAATACAAGTTTTTATGAATAAACTAAATTCACATTGTATATGTACATGACATATATTCTTTAGAAGTAATATACAATATACAAACTAGGTGGCTTTCCCTAGGTAACGGTACATGAACAAACTAGGTAGCTTTCCCTACTTAGCTTTCCCTACTTCAATGAACTCTGCAAAATACTTTATGAATAAGCTAAGTTGGATGCCTTTTTTAGAAAACCTAACCAGATAACCCTTTGAAGAAATGAAGTCCAATGCTTTGATTAAACAAATATTCTGAACACGATAAAAACTATGAGAAAACTTTTTCAACAATTTGGATCAAATGTCCTACATAAAAAACCTTAATCGATTATAGTAGATGTAATTCCTGATGAAACGAAATTGGATTTCATGAAAATATTTTGAAAAAAATGATGGTGAACCACGAGTAACATGATTTTTTTTCCAAGGCTACATATTTTGGAAGATGTATTTTGTGTTATATCTAATTTTCTTTATTTTTGTGTTCAACAAATAATTGAATGCATATGATGTAAGCGGTTGCTTATAGGACATACGATTTGTGCTATTTTAAAAAAAAATTGTAGACTTAAAAATGATTTCACTAAATTTTTAAAAGAGGGTTTTGATTAAATGTTTTAAATACATGTTGTTGTATATTGGGATATTATATAGGAAAGAGTTGTTTAAAGGTTAAATGTATATATATATTGTTGTTTTAATTAGATATAAGGTTGTGGTTTTTATTTTATAATCTAAAATTGTTTTTCACTTTTATTCATGTTTCTTGAAGTTTAATTAATGTAAGTGTTGAGAATTCCTATTTTTTTTAATGTTATATTCTTATAAAATTTGTTATTTTTATTTTTTAATTTTCATTCTATATATTTTTATTTCTAAGAAAGATATTCTAGTTTTAGGAATAGCATCAAGAAGTAATAAAAATAAAACAAATCAAAATGAATGCATAAATGGAACACAAAAGAACATGATATAAGAAAGACATCGATATATGTGGTTCACCTAATATAGTCTTCAAAGAAAAATATATTCCTTTATTTATTACGTGTAGAAAAATGAAGGGATAACACCTAGCACATACACTGCAACCTCCTCTTGACACTTTCATAGTCTCCTCTCTTAGTTTTTTTTGTAAATAAAAAGGGGTGGGGCCTGTTATATTACTTTAGACAGAATACAGTAGCTGTTTGGGATGCCAGTTGTCCCACCTGAACAGGAAACTGGGACAACTGGGCATCCCTTACCATGTGTCACCCTAGTCACAAAATTAACAAGATTCACAATGCAACGTCCTGCCCGAAGGAAACCAGGACTTACAGTCATGAGAATGTAACTGAGTATCATGAGCTAATGCTAAGGAAACTGAAAACTAGTGGGCCTAAAGCCTAGATTATAGCAAGAAAAAAACAAAATCTAGTTTTGAACGTCAATTGACCTTTGAGCCTGCGCACTTGTCCTCGTCCTCGGTTTGCCGCCATCCTGCTTGGAACGCATAGGCGTGCGCGCAAGTTGGGCATTGTCTCTTTGGAAGGGTTCTGGAGTGAGCCACGAAGAGCATATCAAGTCTCTGGTCAATTCGTGCAATTCGAAAGATCTGGTCATCCAGCAGGCTCCTCATCTCAAAAATGAGACTGAGGCACCCCAAGTCTGCTAAGAACGGCTGCTCCTAGCTATGGCTGTCGCTTGAATCATGGCTGTGCACCTGTTGATTGTCTCGTGTCACCTCCCTGGGTAGTTCTGCAGGGACCTCCTCTACAACGTAGCAGGTGGGGAAAGGCTCTTCGATGCGAGTGGCGCTAGGACCTGCCGGATTGCGTGCAAGCGAAGGCCTCTTGTCTGGAACAAAATCCAAAGGCGGGTTCCAGTTCTCTGGCACTGTAAACAACAAATTCTCGGGGACGCTTTCCAAGCCCTCCTCCGAAGTCACTTCTTCCACATACGCCATGGGTGGCATTCGTGGCTTCTCTTTTCTCCGTCGGATTGCCATTGCTATGGCTTTTTCAAAGTTCTTCTTCCGTTGTCGTCGTGATTCCGCAGTGTACCATGCTGCTCCCCTTCGTGGTTTCCCTCGTGCTCTAGGCATGGTGGACGTCTGGTGGAGTACTAGAGTGCTTCCCCAAAAGGTTGCTCGGCTTGCAAGCACTAACAATATCACTGGATGCTGCCCATGTGCCAGCAAATTGACGGAGAAATGACGACAAGTCTGTTGTTCCAGTGGAGCAAAGTTTGCCCAGAGTGACTGGCTCTCTGCTCTATCAACCCGGACATTGAAAATTATTGCGAGCCAAACCGCCATGGCCATAAAGACTTGTTGGATAATGCGCTTCTGGCTGGTACTTCTCCCTCAAGTGAGAGGCCTCGTCGGTTGAATGCACCTGCTGCAATTCATGTCGATTTAAGTTCGGAGGGGACGTTGGCCAGTAAATACTTTAATGTTGTGTCCCGGCTGGCTCCCGTGTGGCACCCATGCGCAACGTGTCACCCCATCCGGGGAGTCTCCTCTCTTAGTTACAATACTCTTTATCATTATATTAACTTCACCATTACAATAAAATATATAGCATCCTGTGACATCCAAGATCCTTAATCCTTTGACCTAAATTAGATTACATCCTTGATTCCTTAACTAAAATTAGAAAAACCATGCATTAGAAAACCATGTGTGAAAACTTCCCAAAATAGATGAGGGGGTGGTTTCCCCCTTGTAACTCCCTTGCTGCACATGTCACATCATAACGATGCGTGGGGATAATTAAGCAAAAAATACAACAAAAAGAACCCTCTATGGACTGTGATTCAAATGAAAATGAAACAATACCTCTAAATTAGGAAGATAATCCAAATGTTTATGTACATCCAAATTTTTAAAGAAGGGTCTTAACATATATCCTTTCAAAGTAATATTAGCTTATCTTAACAATTTAACCGACTTAGATAAATTTCTAATCTACCTTAAAAACATATTCTTAAACATCCAACTTTTAATGGAGATATAGAAATACAACATCCTTTCCTTTCTTTGGTGTCCTTGTTAATTAACAACTTATTGATTCTTTGTCTCATGAAGTTTAAAGGAAGAAAATTGATAGAAATAGATATTTGCGTCCCAACTATCAACACCACCCTACTAAAAAAACATTATCCTTATAACTTTAGCTACTAGAGCCCTTTGTATATCCAATAAAACACTTGTATAATTAGATTTAACTCATATAAAACAATCCATTAAAAGCAATGGCTACCAAATAAAAAAATATTTAGACAAAGAAACCCAACGAAATTTGTAACCCTTTTTAAATCCCATCCCAACACATGTGGGATTCACCTTGTCGACCAATATTTTATCATGTTCATTCAAAAAGGGGGTTTTAAAGGATTCCACTAAATTTTTATAGGAGGTTTTTTTATGAAATGTTTTAGATATATGTTGTTTCCTATTGGGATAAAAAGTATACATGGGAGAGAAAGGTACATGCATTTCTTTGTTTCAAGTACCTATAAGGTCATGGTTTTCATTTTATAATCTAAAATTGTTTTTGACCTTTATTCAGGTTTCTTGAAGTTTAATTAATGTAAGTGTTCAGTTCCCTTATTTTTTATGTTATATTCTTATAAGGATTGTTACTTTTCTTTTCGAATTTGTCTTGTGTATTTTTTATTTCTAAGAAGGATATACAAGCGTTAGGAATAACATAACAGAACAATAAAAATAAATCAAATAAAAATTAATGCATAAATAAAACACAAAATAACATGATATAAAAGAGACACTGATATATGTGGTTCACTCAATATGGTCTATGACCACAGAGAAACATCCAACACTTTTTTATTTCATCTAGAAAAATCAAGGGATAACACCTACAACAAATCCATTACAACCTCCTCTTTACTCTCTCCTAGTCTCCTCTCTTAGTCACAATACTCTATCATTATATTAACTTCACCATTACAATACAATATATAGGATCTTGCGACATCCAATATACGTGAAAAACCCTGGATGGGGTCCCATGAAGTTCAACATGAGAATACCCAGTTGTCATATGCATGTTTCTATCCTTCCAATGTATCGTTCCTCATTAATTCAAATTGCAGAGAGGGTGACAACACTGAGACTACACACAAAGGACATTTTAAAAATTTGGACCAGGAATTCAATGGAAAGATATAGTTCGGATACCAAAGAGATGCATACAATCAATTCAAGCATTATGGAGCCTTTCTCATGCATAAAAAGTATTCTTTCTTTGTTCAAGCTTGCATTAGTCTGCATGTTTGGTATTTTTTCTTACCCAAAGCACTCTCCAGTTGGGTTCATTGGCTTCTCCTCTGCACTAGGATTTGTTTGTGTCCCTCTCATCCAGTGCACCATTCTCCAATCCACACACATTCCACGATAAAGGGGATTATCTAAGAGATGCCATGATTATCAAAGATATGTGGAGAATCGGTGACATTTTCATGGCCCCCATGTATATGGCCCCAATCACTCTGATTCGATGGTCTCCCCTTCAGTTGTTGATTTTAGTTCATGCCCCTACTGAGAAGAGGAGAACTGCAGATGCTCAATTTTGGAAGATGTCCTAGCCTTTGATCGATCTTCTCTCCCTTTGGCCCCCGTGACATCTCCCCGGACCTCTCCACCTCCATTGGCTGACACTTTCATAACCACTCTGAAAACACAACCATCCATTATCCAATTTCCATATTCCCTTTATGCCACCTACTTTGTTGATAATCCCTCGCAACTGCTCCTTCCTAAAGAGAATTGGGCCTGAACAATAATCGAAGAACGAGAATTTTTCACCCAATATCATGAAAGAGAAATTCCTCCTCAATATGAACTGATTAGGACACATAACATCTCTCTGGAGCACATGCAACATATTATGGACCTATGTTGTGTTGCAGTAGACAAATTTTTTCTATAGTAAATCATCAATGATCGATTCGATGTCCTCTCCAAATCCCTCATTGATGAATCAATGATGCAAGCATGTCCAACTTGGAAAACCCTGCAATTTCACTGTTTTTTGGCATCACCCTTAGTAGAACGATGGAGGTTACAGAGCACATGAAGTATAATCAACTTTGTGATTTTGTCTTTTTTTGGTTATATTTAATGACTCTTGGCTCTAGCACTACTAGATATTCAAGTTTTTAGAATAGGACCTATAAACAAAGTCACTTGGGAAATAATATATTTCTATGCATAATAACTTTATGGAAAACTGGAAACAAAATCAATGGCAAGGTTTCCTTCTTATGTAGGCTAGGTGACATACTCTATACTCTCGGTAAATTTTCCAAATTTTTGAGGTAATACAAATTTTAACTTAAAATGAAAAAAAATATTACAACCTTAATTCCTTAAGTGTAATTAGAAAAACCATGGAATGGAAAACCGTATGTGAAAACTTCCCAAAAGAGATGGGGGGGTTGTTTCCCCCTTATAACTCCCTTACTTCACATGTTGCAACATAACAATGTTTGGGGATAATCAAGAAAATAATATAACCTAAACAACCCTCTAGGGACTTGGATCCAAACAAAACTAAAACAATACCTCTAAATTAGGTAGATAATGAGACTCCACAACCAATACTCTCCCACTTGAAGACTGATCCAAACAACTACACTATTACCGCACCTATTGGAATATGCTCCAACTTTAGAATGAAAAGTTTCTCATCTTCACCTTCATGCTTGAAGGCCAACTGAAGCTGAGTAGGAATTCAAATTCTCCTTGGTTACTGTATTCGTTAACATGTTTGTAGGATTGTAGCTAGTGTGTACATGTTTAGTCCTAGAATGGAAGATTGATTTGTTTACAAGATGAATGTAACTATAGTTATTGTTGTAAAACCTTCTATTCTCCAACTTATTTCCCTATTCCTCCATAAACCTCTAGAAAAACATTGTCTCTTCACTAACATCTATGGAAGTGAAATACTTTGATTTCATTGTTGAAAGTGCAACAATCCTTTTCAATTTTGAAATTATATTCCACCTACAGTTAAAATATACTCGGTGGTTCTCCTCGTTCTATCTATATCACCTGGCATATATAAATCGACATATCCTTGTAGAGAAGTGTTTGAACCTACAAAAATAATGCTTGAGTATTAGTAACTCTCAAATACACGAGAATCCACTTTACATCCTTCAATTCTCTTTACCTGGAGTGTTCATATACCTACTCACAACTCCCATTGCATGTGAAATATGCAGCTTTGTGCACACCACTGCATGCATCAAGCTACTAATTATTGATGAGTACATAACCTTGGACATGTAGTTTATTTGTTCTTGTGTATTAGGACGCATATCCTTAGTAAGGTTTAAATCGATGACCAAATGGGTACTAATTGGTTTTGTATCCTAAATTTTGAATATTTCTAATATATTTTCCATGTACTCACCCTGAAACAATGTTAATTTGTCATTTTTCCTATATTGTGTTATTATCGTACTAAGGATTTTCTTTGAAGCACCCAAATCCTTCATTGCAAATGAATTAGATAATTTTATTTTGATCACATTGATATCCTGCATGTTAGTGTTGGATTACTGAGACGGGGGGGGGTGAATCAGTAATAGAGAAATTCAATCATTTTCTAACCAAAATATGAAATTGTTATATCAATGTAGCATTATCATCCAATACTTGTAGAGTAAATAAACATTGAACAAATGAGCAAGCATACACAAACAAAGTACACCAATGTTTTTACATGGAAACCCAGAGTGGGAGAAAACCAGATAATTCTTTTTCTTATATGTCTTTAAGAATCACATTCATTGGAAGCACCGAATTCGGTTTTTTTTCAGCTGCAACTGGAAGGAGGCTTTGATCCCGTAGTTTCTCAGGCTACAACCCAAGGGAAGCTCCAACTCCCCAATTATCTGGCTACAACTAGAATGAGGCTACAACCCTATGTTCTTCGACTACAACCAAAAGGTGGCAACAACCACCTATCCTTGCCCCATCCAACCATCCTGACATAGAAGTGTAATGGTGGAACAATTGTCACACTATCACTATGATATATACCACTGTACAACTATACCAAACTGTACCACTAACCTGTAACCAACCTGTACAAATTCCCTGTAATCAATCTATACCTGAACTGAACATGTATTAACCAAATAAAACAGATACATGACCTGTATTTATGTAGCATGTGTATCTATGCACCCTATATTTTATGAATCCCTCATATGTAGGCAACCAAACTGTTATGAAGCTTGCGTACATGCCTTTTGAAAAATATGTTTTCCTTTCTTCTGAAAACTTCTGACCCTCTACAACTTATTTTACATAGATCTTCAACCTATCACTGTATCCATACTGTAACTGTACCATGTGCATGCATCCTCATACATAACATTTACTCAAAGAATATATCTCTCTCTCTAGTCATGTGCCATATAGGTGTGTGTAATCATAAACAAGTATAATAACCCTCACATGATCTAGTCATCAAAACCATTTCTCATATTTAGCCTCTCAATACATCAACCACTTCAAAAATACAAGTTCTTAACTATGTAGCACAAGCATCTTAGTCGTATGAAAAGAAATACAAGATGTGCCTCAACTCTAACAAGAAGTATCGATGATAAATATACCAACACTGTATTTCTATAGATATGACTTACACAGAAGATCCCATGCAACCATTTGTTTGTCTAGGTAGAATAACCATTTCTCATGCATACATCAAAATCCAACTACTCATAGAAATAAGACATACATTTTTAGCCAATGCATAGATCTGATGTATCTAAGCACTATAAACCTTCCTGGGAACTTGCTCTCAGAATGTAGAGACTTGGCATCCTCATCTTCTCAATTTTCTATGGATTTTACCCTCATGTATGCACCCTAATACACTACCACCATGTGTATGTGTGTACCCTAATACACTGCTAGCCCGCGTATGTGTGCACCATAATACATTGCGAACTTGCATACACCTCAGGACTTAGGGTTTTTAGTATTCGTTGTAATTCTAAAACTTTCATTGTCAACCCTTCATGCTACCTCAAACTTTTTCAACTTCAAATGTATCAATGAGTACTTGCAATAAGCCTTACACAACAATAAATATTCAATATGTTCAAGTGTGATTAAATGAGAGAGTCTTGCCTCTTATTTATTCTTTCATGTAGCATCCCACTTTCCTTATTTTAGGGATTTTCCCATTAAATTTATTATTTAAATAATTTATTTTGCAAACACTTTGACTAATTTGACCTTTCGGGGATTCAAGATGAATCATGAGGTTATCCAACTTCACAAGGACATAACTCTCTAAACATAAGGAGTTATGTGATGTTCCAAATACCACCGGAAATGACATGTCATGTACTATCCATATAGAATAATATTACCTACAAATATACCAAAACTCATATCATTATCCATAAAAACAACTTGGGTCTATTACCCAAACCTTTGTGATACCATATTTCTCTACCATACTTTATTCAAGGGTTGACATCAATGCTAATCAACCCAATCAATAAAAAATATACCCATTTGGCATTGATGGAAACACTCTGATGCAATACTGAAGTCATGTTATGAAATATTGAAGTCATATCATTCATGCTCCCCTTTTAACCATCGCTCCCCTTGAATCCATGCTTTTGTGCTCTTCATATCATAAATCTCTCCCCCTTTAACATCAATATAAAAGTTATCTTTCCATCTGGGGTTGTTCCCCCTAGCTGAACTATCCTCTTTTATGGTGCTTCCTCATGTAGATATAAGACATATAAGATAAGAATTCAAAAGAATTCATTTCAGAGTAGAAATTACTTCGAGTCTCTGGCGAAGATACTCAAAGGCTTCCCATGGAAGTAGTTTTCTAAAGATGTCTACCACTTGTTCTTTTGTTCCCATGTATTCAACTTTGATTTTCTTCTCTGTAACATGTTCTCGTAGAAAGTGATACTTGATTGGAATGTTCTTTGTCTTGGAGTGTATCACTGGGTTCCTTGAGATATTGATGGTATTGGTATTATCACAATAGATTGGAATGGGATCATCATACTCAACATGTATATATTTCAGATTTGGTTTTATCCATAGAACCCGATGAAATATACTCAACCTCGACTGTGGATAGGGATATTGATGATTGTTTCTTGATTAGCCATGATATTAAACACTCACCCAAGTAGAACGTTTCTCCACTGGTGCTTTGGCGACCATCAATGCAACCTGCCTAATCTACATCTGTGTAGGAAATAAATGATAGATCCTTTCCTTTTGGATACCATAATCCAAAATATTTTGTTCTTTTTAGATATCTGAAAATCCTCCTTACTGATAACACATGTGATTCCTTTAGTTCTACTTGAAATCATGCCACCTATCCAATTTCATGCATTACATCTGGTCTGTATGTTGTCACATATAGTAAGCTACCAATCATTGAGATGTATTGCCTCTGGTTTGTAGACTTTGAACCATCATTTTTTCTCAACTTACAACTGGTTTTCATAGGAGTGGTAACTAGTTTGCAATCTTCCATTCCAAACCTCTTTATCATTTCTTTGATATAGTTAGTTTGAGAAATAAAAATTCCTTGGTTGATTTGGCGTATCTGAAGACCTAGAAAGAAGGATAGTTCTCCGAGTAATGACATTTCAAATTCATTTTGCAGATCCCTTGCATATTTCTGGCTTAACTTGTCATCATTCCTTCCAAAAATAATATCATCAACATAAACTTCAATTAATAAAATACTATATTGAGTTTCCTTGATATAGAGGTTGTTGTTTGCACTTCCTTTTCTAAACCCTTCCTTCTATAGATATTTATTCAGTCTAGAGTAACATGCTATAGGAGCATGTTTTAGACCATAGAAGGCCTTCTTCAATTTACACTTCTTTAATTTACACACATAATCTACGTTCTTTGACAACTGAAATCCTTCTGGTTGTTCAATGTAGACTTCTTCTTCAAGTTCCCCATTTAGAAAAGTTGATTTCACGTCGATCTAATACACTTTAATATTGTTGGAGCATGCATAAGCTAGAAGAAATCAAATTGCTTCCATTTTAGCAACTGGAGAAAATGTCTCTTCAAAGTCAATTCCTTCAACCTATGTGTATCATTTACACACCAATATAGCTTTGTTCCTTGTAACATGTCCATATTCATTCAATTTATTTCTGAATACCCACTTTGTGCCAATCGTATTCTTATTCTTTAGTCTTGGAACCAATTCCCAAGTGTCATTCTTCTCTATTTGATCCAATTCTTCATCCATGGCTTTATTAAAAAATTCATCCTTGCTGGCCTCTTCAAAACTATTTGGTTCAATCGTAGATGAGAGTGCTAGGTGTGCTTGTTCTGGTGAACAAATTATTCTTCTAGTCTCAACTCATGTATCTTTATTTCCGATAATTTGATATGAAGGATGATTCTTTTGTACTCATTTGCTAGGTGTATTTGGAGGCACTTGTTCAACTTACTCTTCTACTTCTGTCTAATCATCTTCATCTCCCCTTTCTACTTCTTCTTCATCTTCTGCTTCTTCTTCATAAATTTGTTCCATTGATTCATTTTCTTCTTCCTTTAATTCTCGTCCACCTGTTTCATCAATTGTTACATTGATGCTTTCCACAACTTTGTTCAACCTCAAATTGTAACACTTGCATTCTTTCCTTGTACTTGAGTAACCAACAAGTAATCCTTTCGCGACATGAGAGTCAAACTTTGTCATTCTCTCATCTTCTCTTTTGATGTAGCATTTTCTTCCAAATACTCTAAACTGCTTCACAATTGCTGGTCTTCCTTTCCATAGATCATACGAAGTTTTGTCAGTGTTGTTTCTAAGAATTACTCTATTTTGAATGTGAACCGTTGTATGCACTACATGTGTTCAAAAGATATCTGTCAATTTAGAATCCATTAATTTTGTTTGAGCCATTTCATGTACTATCATGTTCTTTCTTTCAACAACTCCATTCTATTGAGGTGTCCTAGCAACGTAGAATCGTCTTTCTATTCCATGCTTGCTTTCGTAGTCCATAAATTCATTTGAATTGAAATCTCCTCCATTATCAAATCTCAAAAATTTGATTTTTGAATTTGTTTTATTTTCAACCATTTCCTTGTAGACCTTGAAATTTTCAAAAGGTTCTAACGTATTCCTGATAAAGAAAACTGCAGTCATTGCTGTATAATCATCAACTAATAACATAAAGTATTTCTCACCTTTTAAACCCTTCATTGTAGTTTGTCCAAATAGATTAGTATGAAAAATTTCTAGTGGTCTTGTCGTTGAATATTATTTGGATTTAAAACCCATGTTTGTTTTCTTTCCTTGTTGACATTGCTTGCATAAAGTGTTTGTTGGTTTCGTAATCTGGGGAATTTCTCTAACTGCTTCTATTTTTTTTTACTTTGACAAGGTTATCAAAGTGTATGTGACCCATTCTTATGTTCCATATCCAACTTTCATTCTCCTTTCCTAGACAACACTTTTCATTTCCAATTTCACTTAGTACATATATGTTACTTGAAGTTCTTGCAAATGTTGCAATCAATTTTCCTGAACCTTCTTTTCTTATCTTGCACTTTTTTTAATCGAAAGTAACTTTATGACCTTGGTCACAAATTTCACTCACAAATAGAACATTATGTTTCATATCTTCTACTAATAGAACGTTTTATTCCTTGTATTCTTGTTTCCAATTATGACTGTGCATTTTCCAATGATTTTAGTTGAATCATCATTTTTGAAGGAGACTGATCCATCTCTTTCCTTTCTTAATGTAAGACACATGTATTTATCACCTGTCATGTGTTTTGAACAACCATTATCAACATACAAACCAAGTTTCTTTTGCTTAGCTTGTAGAGTGCATTCTTTATTGTTATACTGATCTTTCTTTCTTATCCATGTTCTCTTCCGAGGTTCCTTTCTGTGAATTTTGTTGTTATGTTCTGGTTCTCTAGGAGGAACTCTCATTCTGCAATCTTTGGCCATGTGTCCAAAGTTGTTACACTTGTAGCATTCCACTTCAGTGCTCAATGATTCAAACATGTTGTGACTTATTCTATGTGTTTCACTATGCCTTCTTGGATAATACTTTTGTGTATGACTTTCAAGGTTGTTTATGTTCCTGTTGTTAGCTTTACAATTCATAGCTTTATGTACAAATATATTACATGCATAAAACAAAACAAAAAATATAGTTTGATACTTGGAAGTTGAAGATCTTCTGAAATGAGTTTCTATTCTGGAAGGAGTTGCTCTTATGAATCCTTCTTCTTTCTGAGGTCTATCTATTGGTTGTTGATTCTGAAATATGAATATTATCAGTGGAGGGATGTCCCTGTAATATTCCTTGTATATCTTCCTATCCCCTTTGATTTTTTATGAATAGGTTTTTGGATATGTTTCTTGTTCTGTTGTTTTGGATCTTGATCCCCCCCTTTTTTTTTATTGTATCCAAGTCCAGACTTGTCATGATGAGGATTTTGACTGTTGATAATGTCATCCAAAACTTTTGAGTTGTTCTATATAATTTTCTTTTGAAGATCCTTTCTTAATATGACAATCTCTTCTTCCAAATTCTCAATGCTCATCTCTCTTTATTCTAGTTGTTCTTTGAGTGCTTCTTCAATTCTTTTATCTTCTTCTATTTGTGATCATTTTTTCTAGTTTGTGAGTGTCTTTTTTCTTGTCTAGTTTCACTTGTAGCTTCCTAGTTTTCTTCTTTTCTCTTGTTATAACTTCTATGAAACACAACACTTCATCTCGGTAGTCAACTTTTGCCTCTTCATATTCTTCTTCGGCCTCTTCATAATCTTCTTCGATGTCTTATTTATCAGAATCTTCTACTGCCATGAATAGAACTCTTTATGTCTCACTGTCATTGACTTCATCTTCATCTGATGATGAGATGTATTCTTTTGTGCATAAGCTTTTCTTGAAAAATTTATTTGTGGTTATTTTGCATTTATGTGTTTGTTTTCTATTTGATTAATCTTCATCATTCCTCTTATTTTTCTTACGAGGACATTTGTTTGAAAAATGACCAATACCATCACAATTAAAACAAATAAAAGGAAACTTACCTTTATGTCTGTGGTTGGTTCCCTTGTTCAATATTTTGACAAAGTTGGACACGTCTTCATCATCTTACGAGATGTCACTATTGTTGTTATGCTCTTTTTCCTTTTTCTTTCCCTTTTTATTTGACCTTTTGAATGCTTTGAAAGATGCTTCTTTTATATCTAGATTTTCTTGTTCAGTTCTCATTTCATATGTCGTGAATCTTCCATGTAGTTAGTCCATGTTTATTGAGTCTAGATCTTCTCTTTATTCTAGTGTTGATATCTTAGGGTCAAATATCATAGGAAGAGATCTTAGTACCTTTTGAACAATTACATATTCTTTAATTTATTCTCCCAATCCTATGATTTCATTTACTTTTTCATCAACTCGTAAGAAGTAAG
>WSFP011332279.1:0-38808 GCA_009831015.1 Picea engelmannii
CTATTTCGGCTTTCACCTTCTCTTTGTACTTTGGATTTAACTTGTAGGGTCTTTGTCGTACTGACTTAGCACCTGGTTTCAATGGAATCTTCATCTCGCCTATGTCCCCAACTATCCCCTTCATCTCTGAGAATGTAGTTTGGAATAGGTCTTGATATTCTCGCAGCAAGTCTGCGATCTTCTCTATTGTCTCATCACTCCAATAATCTTCTATCTGCGCAAACTTGGGATTCTTTGTCGTCCCAATGTTTACCCTCCATGTTTTTATGGGCTGCATGTATGGGACGGTCTCAAGCTCTGGCCCTTTTATTGCTCATTCTCCTTCTATTTCAGGTACTTGTACATTCCTGTGATTTTCTTCATCCTACTCTTCCTTAGTAACATTGTAGCATTCCAATAACTCATGAACAATTTATTGGCTCTGTGTGCATTGCATAGTGGTACCACCTCCATCGACCCTTCTTTTGAGAAGATCTTAGTTCGAATATAGTTTGTAGCGCTGCATCTATTGATGGGGATTCATGTTCAAATGTAAATGTGACTTTGAACTTCTAGACCAACTCGTCTCATCTTGTTGTCCCTCCGTGCATTTCTAATTCCAAATACCAGTTCTTCGGAATTGTGTCCAGTGTGTGTATGAATCTGTGCGTCCATTCTGTCTCTTGTACCGAACTCCATAAGACCCTGCACTGCTCAACATGACCTGCCAGATTACTATTTCTTGTATACTTCTGCGCAATGTTTTCTACCTCAGTACCAAACCTTACTTGCATTAGTCTTCTACACTGTGACTAGTCTTTCATCCCCTCTGTGTGTGTAGCCCACCATCTTGTTGGAGTAGCTTTTAGGACCACATCTAGTGCTAACAATCTTTGTTGTTCGGGTACCTGCAACTCAAATGCCTTTACAATCAAACCTATATCAGTTATTCCATCATACCTGGGTGGATCACATAGTTCTGTTCCAATCTAGCGCAAGGATCGGGTCATGCGTGCACATCGTCTAGTTGAGACTGTTATCGCATAATCTATACTTGCCTAAAGCCTAAAGGAAAGTAGGCCTAGATTGACGTAACACAGAGGTAGTCCTATCACTGTCACCCCAATAGGATACCTGTTTCTATTTAGGAGGAGAAGAAACTCACTCCAAGGGAGATGTCCCAAGACCTAGTTGGTTGATGAAGGGTAAAAAGATAAGATAAAAACCCACCCCTCTCTCTAGGTCACTCAAGGAAAGAAGTCACTTGGTGTGGTTTAAAGGGTCAAGGAGAAATAATAAGGTGAATGATACTTGCCCTTTACCAATGAAAGAACAAACGTTAGCAATAACCAATGATATCAATGTTTCAAATTAGTGACTTCAAGATAGAGATATGCTACTAAAACACTCTTATGTATAGACAAAAGATAAAATGTATAGCAACAACAATATGTCCAAAAATTGCAAGTTGTGATGACAAAAATGATATAAAGACTTTGCAAATTTGATAGTACTTCGTCACTTTACAATTTCAAGATTAAAACAAGTCAATAAGTGACTTGAATGGGCCATCAAAACATTTATAACAACAGTAAAACAAGTAATGATGACAACAACAAAACCACTTCAGAAAAGTACTTAAATTAGGCAATTAAGCAAACACTTTAGCATATAATGATAGTAGTTTGCCTAGTACAAGTGCTGGGTGGTTTATGGACAATTTAAGGGCTGTAATGATGTCTGTAACAACAGTTATAGCAACGACGATATGGTTGTTAGTGTTGGTGAGAGTTTCAAGAAGATAGTTTGAAAGTTTGTTTTGATCTTATTCATCCACAAGAGTATAGAAATCAATGCCTTTTAGGGTTTTATGGAGTCAATAATATTAACTATATCACTTGGGAAATAAAATAATGATAATGCTTATGTAAGGGAAGAGGTAGATGCAAGAGGTGTTGACACTTCAAGGCCTCAAGCATCTAAATCTTTAAGGGAGGTTTTGTTAGAGAGTAGGCACTTCTAGGCCCTAGCGTACCGTCCTTCCTTAGCTTTTTTGAAAGACAATTAATTGGTGATTAGAATGAGATTACTAGAGAGCTAGCACTTTAGGGCTCTAATAATCACTCCCAAGAAAATGTATAATTGGCAAGATCAAGCTAGTAGAAGAGTTATAGGGAGAAAGAAGCATTTGTTGTTTCTCCCCTAGGGTTTAAACAAACAATTTCATAATCTTAGACATGAAACAAGTACATTTTACCACAAACATCCATTGCATGAATAAAAATGCAGATTTTCTACTTCACCAAGAATAATCAAGTCAAACCCTAGTTGAAGACCATTCCACCATGAAAAAATGCCAAAATACACCACCATAAAGCTCTCCCAATAGATGCGCACTAGTTATTTCAGCCAATAACCCTTAAAGAGAGCGAAAATTTCAGTCCACAACTTGTGTGTGATGCGTTATGATGAAAAAATGAACTTAGCTAGCCATATTTATATGAGAAGTCCCAGCTAATTAATCCAACAGTTGTGTCTTTTCATAAAATAGAGCCTACATGTCAATTTGCTCTTTAAATTCAAAATTAAATCAATTTTCAAAATTAAAACCCTAAAGAGGGGGACGTCATCCTTCTTAGGGTGACGTTAAGCCTCTTCCATGAGACGTTGAGGTCATCTAGTAAAACGTTGGGCCTCCAAAAGGCCCTCCTCCATGCTACACGTGCCAAAATTGTGGCCCAACATCTCTCCATGTCAAACCCTAGCCTTGGGTGACGTCATGGGGCTACTAGGGTGACGTCCAAGGCCTCCCAAGGCCAACGTTCAGATGGGAAGAGCATGAAACCCTAGGTCTGGGTCTTCCACAGTGCCCCCAAAGGCAACGTCCTTCCTTTGTCTGGTGCAAGCCTTTAGTCTCTTATTACCCCTTGGCTGGGGTTTCAACGTCCATCTATGGGCTTTGAGGCCCCATGAAGGTCCGAGCTAGTCATTCCCTCATGTGTACCTGTCCACCGGGCAAGGTCTTGCAGAGACAACAAGTACGCTCTCTAGGGGTTCATAAGTCACAAGGATCATAGCATGTAAATCACATCTAATAATTAAATTACTCGAACATATGCATCAAACACCTCTTAACCCCAAACAAATGCTCAAAGACGTTATGCAATTTGACAAGTTAGGTTTGGAGAGGGTCTCAGGGTGTCCTATTGGGTTAACCTCTCTTAAGTTTGGGGTGTTTCCCAGGGGGAGTCTAGTCCAAGTCATGTAAGTGTATGAGGTGGCATGGGGTAAATTTTTGGGCATGGGGTGCATGTGATAACAGGGAAATGTAGAGTCTTACCTGTGGGTACCTTTGTGGAGGGTGAGCTGCACCTTGTCATGGATGTAATTGTTTCCTAGCCCATTCATTGCCATTTATTCTTAGCTTTATTTCTTTCGATTTTTTGCTCTTGTGCTTCAAGGGAATAGTTGAGGGCCACTGTCTTGGCTTGATGACCAGAGGTGACAGCGTTATCCACAAACATTTCACGGAAATGAGAACGCTGACTTGTAATGAAACCCCCTTTCTCTTGGCTATGCCATGAAGACCCACTACCTTGGTTTTGTGACCAGATAGGTGGTAATTTCATATCGCTACATGCCCATGGTCATAATAGGTTGGCTCGTGACGAGACCTCCTATCCATCAGCTAGTACCTTGAGTATTTATGTTATCTTGTAGGTCCCCTTTTCTTAATGAGAAGCCTTTCACTGCTTTCTCGGGCATCCCTAGGCGAAGCATCTCGAAAGTTTAATATTTGGCTTTTAACTCTTGCCAGCTACTTTTACCCTCTGGGCCTTTAGCCCTTTTTTCCCACGAGGTAAGGTACAACCCTTCCTAGTGTAGCCAATCCCAATGGCCAAAAAGGAAAGGGGAGATGGAAGGAATAAAGATGGAAAGTGGTAAGTATGGATGGCACAGACGATGACTCTTCAAAGATCCACCCAGTAGCAACCCATATTAAAGGGAGATCAACTTACTAGGGCACTGTGTCACCCTTCCAGGTTTGAACGAGGCAAAGAGCATAATTTCCAAGCAAACGCCATGAAATGAAGAAGGATTTAATACAACATGTTTAAGTGCTTCAAAAATCAGAGTGATACATACCATGATACTCGGACTCATTACCTCATGGAGCAAGACTCATTGCTACTTTAGGACCAGGTTGGTGCGATGGATATTGTTGCTCGTGATATGTGGACTGCATTAAAGAAAAGAGGGGCCCTCCGGGGCCATGCTTAATTCGTTTGGCTCTCGGTACTCCATGTCTAGGACTTGTGGGCCTCGAGACATGATCTCCTTAGTTATCCCTAGGCTAGGGGATAACAAAGACTTCATAGATCCTCTGCTGCCAATGCTTTAGACCTTCCTCTGAGTTTGATGCACATGAACTGATACTTCTCCAACTTAGCACACCATCTGTAGTAGGGTTGACATAATCATTCATCCATGCAGTCATGTTATACAAATTGTCAATGCCGTTTCCTCTTGCTGACTCTACGTATTTCACTTTCCTTCTGTTGGGTAGTGCAGTAACTCTCAACTCTCCAACTTCGAATATCATTTCCCTCTTTTTCAGGTTTATTATTGCCTGATTATCAAACGCCCATTCCAGTCCCATCAATGCTGGATATGGTTGATTGTCATCCACGATCTCAATAACCTCAAAGTCGGCCACACTGTGCACCCCATCCATGTTTATAGGTACTCCTATCAATCGACCAATCGGTACTATTTTGTGCTGATTCGTGAGCCTTAATTGAATAGGAGACCATACTAGCTTGGGTTTGCCCTTCATTTCCCAGGTTTGTTTTGGCAATACGTTCACATCAGACTCCAAGTCCAAGATAACATTATCCACATCATATTCCTCAATTTGTGCATTGAATCTGAATTCTTTGTTGGTCCTCTTTCTCTGCAGTACTTGATTCACCACCCTTTGTGCGATTGGAGTTTCCCTTTCTTGTGTATAGTGATCAATCATCTCATACAGTGTTTTTAGTGCAATTTCATCTTTCATTAGCTCTATGCAACTTCTCAAGAATTCTTTTAGCATGCTAACTTTCCCATTTGATTTTTCTAGTACAACACGATCTTTGACATGAGGCGCAGATGATGTTGATGCTCCCCAATCCTGTCCAAGTACCCTTTCCTTGTTCTCTGATATGTCTTCTTTTCTTGCTGAGGGTCAAAGATTGGCATGGGTCTTGCTGACTTCCTTACCCCTTGCTCAGCCTGCTTCCCTCCATTCATCATATCAACGTTTGTTTTAGTTCCTTCGTACGTAACAACTGCTATTCTTGGCCCTCCATTGCATTCTTCGACTGATATTTTCTGCACATTCTGATTTTGATTCTGGTTCTGGTTCCCTCTAGCCTGCCATTTCGCAACTAGTTGAGGACAATCTTCCGTCGCATGATCCAATGCTCTATAGTATGTGCACGCTGTACATGGATTCATACAGTCGTGGGTGAAGTGCCCCGGTTGATTACAATTATAACATATTATTGGTCCTCTTCCTCCTCTGCCTTGACCTCTACCAAAATTTCCTTTGTTCCTTGGAGTAAAGCCTCTCTGATTAATATTGTCGACCCTCTCCGTCTGTCGCAACATTCTCCTCCTGAATCCTGTACATATCTGAAGTACGCTCCCTCATCAAATCGAATGCGCGACAATACTTCTCTTCATGTTCGGCTGACTTGTAAAAGTTGCAAAACAAGTTCCTTGGTATACTCTGATACTTTCGCAGTGATGGATAGTCAGTTGGATGATGTCCCCATTTCTTACATATCTCACAATACCCCCTTCTCGGTAATGGATTCAACACTCTATTTACCAAATACTGCGCGAATGCTGGGCATTTATCCTTGTGATGGCCTTCAGTCTTACACTTGGTACACCGCACTTACTCTCGTTTCTCCTTTCCTTTTGTAAGTTTTGCCAGTTGAATCGCCAAAGCAGCCAATTGCGTCTGAACTTGAGCCATCTGTCCGCTGTCTCCTACAGGGGATGATTCCAATTTCATTGCAATTTCCAGAGCCTCGGGATGCGACACAACCTTCTGTTGAATCAATGGCTTGCAAATGTGTGGTAGAAGTCCTGCAATAAACCATTCTTGATGCTTTTGATCGGGGATCTGGAAAGTTAGCCTTCCCATTAGGGCCTTGAACCTTTGATTGAAGTCCCATATAGACTCTGTTTGTACCTGTTTAATTTCCTTCAGTTCTGCAATGTACTGCGATTCCGACTTTGGCTTCTTAAACTCTTTTAACAATGCTTGTCTTATCTCTACTAATGTCCTGGCCTGTCCTGTAGGCGTGGTACTCTGTAGCTTCATGTACCAGACTAGCGCACAACCTCTAAATGTTGTTGCCAATTGCGCAATCTTCATAGCCTCATCCTGAACATTCTTAGCGGCCCAAATTGTCTCGCAGACAAATAGATGTTGTTCTGGGTCCTCTGACCCCAATCCTTGGAACTTAGGTAGTTTGAGGGTGTTGTCTACTACTGCCATGATGCTTTGTGTATTCCCTCCTTTTGGTGATGCTAGTTGACTCTGACTTTGCGCAGTGCTTCGACTACTATGATTGCTAGCTTTTGATAAGCCTTCAACTGTTATTTTCGATTGTGGTGACGCACATGGGGTCATGGATTCGATACAGGATCCGGTCTGAATAGGACTTAACGATTCTTCTATTATAGGACTGGACTGAAACTCCCCTTCCTCTCCTCTTATGTGTGGTATCTCCATGATTTGGATTATTGCGCAAGGTCCTCTCACCTCTGGCTCACTGTGCGACTCTCCTTTTTCAGCTCCGGTCTTTCGCCTCTTGTACCTCCTTCCTCTACACAGTTCTCCAAACTCTTCTTCTTCCTCTTGTATGCCTTCTCCGACTCTCTGCATCCTCAGTCCCTCCCTTCCTTCTTCATCACTTCCTTCATTCTCTTGTGTCCTTAGATTATCCTCTTGTCATCCCCCGGTTTCCCTATCTACGTGAAGCCCCTTAACAGTCGGATATTGTCATCACGCACTTGTCACGCAACATCTTTATCCATGGTAGGTAGATGTGTTTGAGTGGGTGCAGTGTTAATTTTCCAGTACATGGAAAGTAGATGTGTTCGAGTGGGTGAAGTGTTAATTTTTCAGTACATGGTAAGTAGATTTGTAGTCCGAAAACAAAACCCTAATCTGGGAATCAAAAACTGATTAATCATCTATCAGAACAACATAAAAGGAACGCTAGATCTACAAACACATCAATCTGAAAATCTAGGGAAGCAAGCTAAATCTTCAGCACTCAATCACATTATTCGTTATTAATTGAAAGAAAGAATTACAATGCAATAAGCTCAAAACTTCTATTGTTTTCCCATCCCAGTGGAACACCCTGCCTTTCTTTTATAGAAGAAAAGGAGGTTAGAGTTACAATGAATGTAGACACCCTAGTGATGTGCCTCACTTGTCAAGAGGAAATCCTAACCCTAAGTGCCTAGGATAATGTGCCGACGTGCATGGATAAACCTAATCTGGAAGTTGTTTTGTCAATTGGGTCTGACTTGGGTGATTAGGGAGGAGAAATATTATCCTCCTCGCTTGGGTTCAAATCTCGTTTGTGACATTTTTTGCTCTTCATGAGCCAATTGTTGTTGAGGCTGTAAGCCATGAGAAATATCTCATCTCACTTTTTCTTATGGGGAGGAGGGTGGGGTGAATAGTTATATGTAATTAAAAAAAACCTAATCTAGAAGAGTGTGCCTAACTGTAGAGGAGGATGCATGCATGAGAAACTCCTCAAGTGATGCGCCTACCTTGCCATGAGATATGTGCCCACCTAGAATAGAACAAAACACATACAAGGCACCTTAATTCCAATTGAAACTGTGCCTCTCTAGAATAGGACAACATGTGCCTTCACATGCATAGGGAACTACACCTTCTAGGAATAGAAGGGCTCCTCATGCATGCTCCACACACAAAGGATGCGTAATAACTAGTGTCCCTCCCCCAGTGAATCTCTAATGCGCCTTCCTCATTAACTGCAAGCAAACTTGGACAAGAATCTAGGTTGGAAAATGAATACATTGATTGCACTAATGCTGAAGGAGAATCACCTATGGAGCAATAGGGAAAATCTAACACTCCTTTGCTAGAAAGGTGTTTTCCACCAAACTAAGTCTCTCCCTCAACATTTCAAACTTCCCCATAGCTAGGGGCTTGGTCAAAATATCTGCCACTTGCGAATCTAAAGGAGCATTCTCAAGAACCACCGTTCCCTTTTGAACTCTATCTTTGAGAAAATGGTACTGAATGCTAATGTGTTTTGAGTGATCATGAAACACTGGATTCTCAAAGAGCCTGATGTAGCTTTGATTGTCACAATAGACAACAGTAGCTTCCAACATTTGATTGGTCAACATTGCAGTCAACTTGCGAAGCCATATGGCCTCACAAAAAGTAGTTGAAGCTGCCATGTACTCCGCCTCTAATGAATTAAGTGCAACTACCCCCTGCTTATTGATGAACCGGGAAATCATACGTGTGTCCACATTGAAACAAAAACTAGAGGTTCTCTTCCTAGCACTAGCATCCTCCACCTATTTAGAATCAACAAAACCGTGCAACAACAACTCACCATCTCCCACATACCTCATGCCATAATGAATTGTGCCCTTTAAGTATCTAAGCACATGCTTCGCAACAATCCAATGAGTATGTTGAGGCTCAACCATGAACCGACTCAAAGTATTCACTGCAAAACATATATTAGGCCCGGTGTCACAAGATACATCAAGGAACTAATCAATTACCTATACATAGAAGGATCTACCAAATTGGAATCTAATGAGCAAATAATTTCAGATTTGGCACCATAGGAGTGGCCAAAGGTTTGCAATCCAACATCTGAAATCTCTTCAAAATCTCCAATGTGTACTTCCCCTGCTCAAGGAAGACCTCACTTGCACCTTGCCAAACCTCGAGACCCAAAAGGTAATGCATAAGGTTGATGTCCTTCATATCATATTCGCTAACCAACTTCCCCTTGCACCATGAAATGAGCTTATCATAACTACCCATAAGAATCAAGTCATCTACATACAAAACCGAGACATAAGCATATTGGATTTATCATATAAATAATAAAGGTTAGGATCTACAACAGTCTTGGTAAAGCTCAAATTTAGTCAATACTAATCAATCCTTTAGTACCGTGAACATGGTGCTTGTTTTAGCCCAAAAAGGGCCTTCTTCAACTTGCGCACATGCTCATGCACTTAACCCCTTGACTGATTAATTTGCACTTCCTCTTGAATGACACCATTCAAAAAAACAATGTTTATATCCATCTAGTATGAAGGCCAATGAAAAAGTGATGCATTAGACAAGATGACTCTGATAGAAGTATACTCGGGAACTGGAGCAAAAGTCTCTTCCTAATCAACTTCTTGTTTATGAGAGAATATTCATACCACAAACTTGGCCTTGTACTTTTCTAAGCTCCCATCAGCCACATGCTTGATTTTGAACAAACACGTGGAATCAATCACAAATTTCTCCATAGGTCTTGGAACAATCTCCTAGACATCATTCTTCAGAATGGAGTTATACTTCTTAGTTATAGCATCCTACCACACCTATGAAATATCCCAAATACGGTGGATCTGGATATTCACTGCCACACTAGTGTCTAGGTTCTCTGATCTGATACTCTGGGGGTTTTTGGATGCGTTTTAGTTACTTGTTTAACATGCTTGGTGATTTTCGCATGTGTGGGTCATATAAATAAGGTTTGAACAATATATATGATGCATGCGAAAAAAGAACCAACACAATCTCTATATCATGTATTATATGGAAAAAACAGACAATACAACTGATATGCTGGAAGCAGAAAAATAATCATCAACTAGGTCTCATGGATTGTCACTGAAATACAATGCAACTAATACAAAATACATGTGATCAGAAGATGTGGATAGATCTACAAATGCACGGATAGATCAACAACATGCAGCTCTGGAAAATCACGACAACTGTTGCAAATGCTGGATAAACTCGCCCTGGTGGCTATACTCAATCGATCGGCCTAAAAACTGTCCCAAACTGAGCACCCTGGCCAAAGATATCTGTCAGACCGAAGATCGACGCACTGGAGCTTTGGATGAACCCTAGATGATATCCCTTGGGGGGTTGCGCACCTCCTAGGCTTTGACAATGTGCCCTGGTGATTCCACAGACAGAATCCACTGATAGCTATCTCGAAATGTGCGCCCTATCCTCCTCTGTACTGGGTAGGAAAGGTTTACCTAGATCTGATCCGAAAAGCCCCCTAGAAACCCAAATGACCCTCCTTAAGAGTTGCGCACTTCCTGGCTGTCTGATGTGCCTTGGCAGATTCCACCATCATAATTTGATGACTGGTGGCTCAAAAGAAGTGCCTTGGCTTCCTCTCAACCGGGTCAGAAGGATCTGACAAGATAAGCTCTGGTCGCGTCCAACTTCACAAAAACCCTCTCTAACCCTTGTGCCCTCACTGACTGCGCTGCAAAAACTGTGAGCTGGATCTGTATACTCCTGATCTAGCATGGTGAAATACCTGGATGGTATCTCTGATAGGCTAGGGTGTGTCTTCCAACACTGAAATCGATTTGGGTGGTGGTTTCCTCCAGAAATCCACAAAACATCAAAGAGGTCGACTTCCTCCTCTCGAAACTGTTCTCAACATCAAATCATAACATAATGAGGAATTAGGTCAAATTCCTCCTTTTATATCTTCCCCGATCTAATTCTTTGTTGACATTACTTAAGCTAGGCGCTTTTCCTCCTAAGTTGAGTGATTAATTAATTAAGTCCCCCCCTCAACACCTTTTTCTTCTATTTCTTCGTTGACTTTGGCCTAAGTGACTTTTCCTATGCTTTTTGGCTTAATTCATCGTTTAGCCATCTGTTCACCTTTATTTCTCCCCTTGTTCCCTGTTTGTGCTTGACTATAGTCTACGAGAACAAATAGACTACTAAGTCACTCCCTGCTGGCCTGCTCTTGGGAATGGGACATCACAGTCCCCCCTTCCCGAGATTGCCTGTCCTCAAGCAACATCAATCCTGGGTGCTGCAATATATGCTCTCCCTCCCATGTGGCATCCTCCATTCGAAGTCCCCTCCATCTGACCAAGCACTCCCTAATAACCTTGCTCCTCAATCTGTGCTCTCTCTGCTCTAGCATTTCCTTCGGTACTAGCGCCAGGTGACCCTCCTCATCCAAGGGTGGCAACTCCTCTGAAATGCTAACCTGTTGTCCCACTTCCTTTTTAAGGCAAGAAACGTGGAATACGTTGTGAATCTTGCTACCCTCTGGTAGCTCTAGCTCATAGGCCACTTCACCTACCTTCATGCTGACTCTGTATGGTCCATAGAATCTAGGCTTCAGCTTCTCTGCCCCGCTTCTTTTCAAGGAAAACTGTCTGTACAACTGTGGTCGCAGAAAAACCAAGGCCACTACCTCGAAACTGCGCTCTATCCTCTGCATGTCTGCATAGATCTTCTGCTGGTTCTGAGATGCATGTAAGTTCTCCTTTATCACCAGTGGAATCCTCTGACTCTCCTCAACCCAGTCTTTGGCCCTTGGGACCCTGCTATCCCCAAACACAGTCTCCACAAAAGAGGGTGCATCGTATCCATACAATGCTCTAAACAACGACATCCTGATAGACATGTGGTAAGTTGTGTTGTAACAATACTCACCCATGTGCAACCATCTCACCCATGTGTGTTGTTGCCCCCCCACATAATTTCTCAGATACCCCTCCACCCATTTGTTGAAAATCTCTGTCTGTCCATCTGTTTGTGGGTGGTAGCTGGTACTCGTGGCTAACTCTGTGCCCACCAACCTGAAGAGCTCCTTCCAAAACGCGCTGATGAAGCGCCCATCTCTGTCACTGACTATTTGCCTGGGTAAACTGTGCAATCAGAAAACCTCTCTGAAAAATAGCTCCGCTAACCTGTATGGCCTTGTAGTTTGTGGGTATGACAAAGAAGTGTGCAAATTTGGTCATCCTGTTGACCACTACAAATATACAATCCCTGCCCTGCACTCGAGGAAGACCTATAATGAAGTCCATAGAAATTCTCTCCCATTTCTGCTCCGGAATGGGTAGAGGCTGAAGTAACCCCGCGGGGTGTGTCTACTCGGACTTATTCTGTTGACAAGTCGTGCACTCCCGGATGTGTTTCAGTACATCATCCTTGAGACCCTTCCATGAGAATCTCTCCTTGATCTGCCTGTAAGTTTTGAAGTATCCCTGATGTCCGACTGCAGGCGAATAGTGACAAACCTTTAGAACCTTCCCTTTTAAGGTAGATTCAGGAACCAAGTAGATCCGGTCCTTGTAGAAAATGACATCTAGTACTCGGTATCTATCAACAACTATCTGTCCATCCAGTACCTCACAAGCAAATTTGTTTTTGGAGTACTCCGCCAACAAATGTGCCTTCCAGTTTGTGTAAATATCTATCATCGAACACCCTGTTGGTCTCCTGGACAAGGCTTATGCTATGACGTTCCTTTTTCCTTTAACATACTCAATGTCAAAATCAAAGGCTTGGATCTTTGAAACCCACTTCTGCTGTCTCTCGCTGAGGTCTTTTTGATCCAGGAAATACTTGAGACTGTTGTGATCAGTCTTCACTACAAACCTGCTACCCACTAGATACTGCCTGAATTTGGTCAAGGCATGCATGATTGCTAGCATTTCCTTGTCGTAGATCGAATAGAGTATCTGTGACTCATTGAGTTTCCTTCTCTCGAACACAATGGGATGCCCCCCTGCATCAAAACTACTCCAATCCCCACCCATGATGTGTCGCACTCTAAGACAAATGACCGCGAGAAATCCGGAAGGGCTAGAACAGGGCATGTGCTCATAACCTCCTTCATTTTCTCAAAAGTTTGTTGTGACTCATCCATCCAATGAAAACACCTTTCTTGGTTAGATCTGTGAGTGGTGCTCCCAACTGTGAAAAGCCTCTAACAAACCGCCTGTAGTAACTGCATAACCCAAAGAATCCCTTCCTCTCTATGAGGTTCTTGGGTGTTGGCCAATCCAGAATGGCCCTAATCTTCTCCTGATGAACTTGTACTCCCTGCTCACTGATGATATGCCCCAAGTACAATAGTTCCCTCATCACGAACCCACACTTGGACTGCTTTGCATATAATGACTGTGCCTGCATAATGCCCAAGACCTCCTCCAAGTGTGCCAGATGCTCATTCCATGTCCTGCTATAAATCAAAATGTCGTCGAAGAATACCAAAAGGTACTTCCTCAACTGCCCCCTGAAGATGTGATTCATGCAAGATTGAAAAGTGGCCGGTGCGTTGGTCAACCCAAACGACATGACCAAAAACTTGAAATGTCCAAAATGACATCTGAACGATATCTTCTCTATGTCCTGCTCATTGATGCTGATCTGATGAGATCCTGTCTGCAAGTCAATCTTGGTGAAGAAAACTGCCCCATGTAGCTCGTCCATCAACTCATCTATGCGCAGATTGGGGTACCTGTTCTTGATCATTTTCTTATTGAGAGCTCTGTAGTCAATGCACATCCTCAATGTGCCATCTTTCTTCAATACCAAAATGATTGAAGAAGCAAAAGGACTCATGCCGGGCTTGATGTGCCCCATTGCAAGCAATTCTTTGATTGCCTTCTTGATCTCGTCCTTGAATCTCTTGGGGTGCCTATAGGGCGTAGTGATCACTGGTGTAGCCCTTGCCTCCAACTCAATAGTATGCTCAAACCCCCTGTTAGGTGGTCTCCTTGGTGGTATCGACCCAAACACTGGTTCATACTGACTGACTCAAAAGCTTCCTGATTTGTGGATGGTAATGCTCTTTGCCCTCTGAATCCTTCCGGGTGGTGATCAAACACTCTGCTGCATATGCTACATCACCGCGACGGAAGATCCACTCCATCCTCTTCGCTAATACTGCTCGGGGTGCTCCTGTAGACATACCTCTTAGTACCACTCTCGATCCACTGGCGTCTCTGAAGCTCATGGTCAACGTTTGATAGTTGAACCCAATCTCCCCCAATGAATATAGCCATTGTACCCCCAATACTGCATCTGTATCTGATAGGTCAACTACATAAAAGTTATTCGTGAGGGTGTAGTTTCCTAGCTTGACCTTTAGGTCTGGGACCATGTCCAAGCATGTCGTAGTGTATCCATCTGCCATTGCCATGTGGAACCCCTCAAACTCCTCAATGCGTAACTCCCTCCTGGCTACTAAGGACGCATCTATAAAATTGTGGGTGGCCCCACCATCAACTAGAGCTGTCATGTGCTACCCCTATACAAGGCTCTTGAGCCTAAGAGTGTTGTACCTGGGTACTCCAGAAAGGGTTGCTGTGGTTCCCCCTTTCACCTCTCTACGAGGTTTTGTCTCCTCCTTTGGCTGTGCCTTTTTCTACATCTAAGGTTTCTTCGGATGCCGCTTTGGCTCGTGTGTAGTCCCACCCTTTGAATCACTATCTGCCTGTGCCCCGATCCCCTCATCCTCCTCCTCACTGCCCGATTCCACCTCAATGTAGTGGATCTGTCCCTTTCCCATGCATCTATGCCCTGGGACCCAAGGGTCTCTGCAAGAGAAGCAAAGCTTCTTCCTCATCAACTCCCGTCTGGTGTCATCATCTAGCTTGGGCTTACCCTTCCATTCCCTCCGAGGACGAGGATTTTTCTGATCCCCGTCTCTCTGTGGTACAAAGGGTTTGGTAAAGGTTTTGGGTTTCAACGCTGAGTTCCCCATGTCTCTCGTGCGCACAATGGCCTCCTGTAGGGTGTGAGGCTTGAAAGCCTTAACCCAACTCCTCAATGGCTATGTCAACGCCTCGGTGAACAACATCACCAATCCGTGCTCTAATATATCTGATACGACCACTATCTTCAGCAGGAACTCTGTGATGAAGGCCTCAAATGACCCTGTCGATCTCAACTGTGTAAGATCCCTGAAATGGAGTTCTGGATCTCTCCTGTCAAACCTCTCCATCGACCTCTTGGTGAACTCCAAGTACGAAGTAATGTGGCTGTGACCCAAGGTCACCAACCCATGGTACCACCACTCGTGGGCCTCCCCATCCAAGTGCAAGGTGGTGAAGCTGATAGCTTCTAACTCTGTCATCGGGTTGAGCTTGAAATATGTGTCAAGCTTTTGTACCCATGCCTGCGCTGGGCATCGTGATGACCCGTCGAAAGTAGGAATGTTCAGCTTTCCCACTTTCTTAATGAAGTCCACGTTTTGATTTTGCGCATTGCCCCTTTGTCTCTCGGGGTTTGTTTCGATATCTAATCGAACAATAGTCTAGCAAGCTCATGTCTGCATGGAACTCTGGTTCCAGTGCCAAATAATCTCTCTTGTACTCCTCGAATGGGTCCTGTGGCATTGCCTGCCCCTGTCTGGGCTGTCCTCTTGTCTGCTCTGGCTGTCCCCCCTGGAACTGCGGATACAACGGTCGGGGAATCCTCCCAGATGATGTATAGGCACGGATAGGAGAGGGATGTCCACTCGCTCCGCCCTGGGATCCACTGGAGCCACTGACTCCACCTCCTTGGTGTCCTCCTGACCC
Source organism: Picea engelmannii (assembly GCA_009831015.1). Taxonomy (NCBI): domain Eukaryota; kingdom Viridiplantae; phylum Streptophyta; class Pinopsida; order Pinales; family Pinaceae; genus Picea; species Picea engelmannii. The sequence goes on from WSFP011332279.1 coordinate 15,640, forward strand.
ACTCACTCCTCTTGCAGCATTGGCACCCATGGTGCTCACACTGTGTTGGATCATCTGTGTGCTGATGGCCATATGTGCTATGGCGTTCATCATGTCCTGCTGTCCTCTAGCTAGGTCATTCAAGATGGCCTGCATACTGTCAGAATGTGTCTCGGGGCCTTTCCCCCTACGGTGTCTCACGTATGTCACCCATGGTCCTCTCTACATCTGCCTCTGTGTTGGAACTGATGTGATCCCTGTCCTCTAACTTTGGCTCTGTATCTGACTTAGTGTGGAAGGGAGTGTAGTCCCTTCTGTTCCTGTCTCTTCTGTCTCTATTATGTCCTCTACGGTACTGAATGTACTTGTCCCCAATATGTCCTCTGCCCTTTGGGTATTTTGCACATGTTCTCGGAATCATGGGGTCATGAGAAGCATTTCTTCACAGGCTGGCAGGAAGAAGGCTCTGATACCACTGAAATATCCCAAATCCGGTTGATCTGGATATTTACTGCCACATTCGTGTATAGGTTCTCTGATTTGATACTCTGGGGGTTTCTGGATGCATTTTAGTTACTTGTTTAACATGCTTGGTGATTTTTGCGTGTGTGGGTCATATAAATAAGGTTTGAACAATATATATGATGCATGTGAAAAAGGAACCAACACAATCTCTATATCATGTATTATATGGAAAAAGCAGACAATACAATTGATTTGCTGGAAGCAGAAAAATAATCATCGGCTAGATCTCATGGATCGTCACTGGAATACAATGCAACTAATACAAAATATCTGTGATTAGAAGATGTGGATAGATCTGCACATGCACGTATAGATTGACAACATGCAGCTCCAGAAACTCACGACAACTGTTGCAAATGTTGGATAAACTTGCCCTGGTGGCTATACTCAATCGATCAGCCTGAAAACTGTCCCAAACTGAGCGCCCTGGCCTCTAGGCTCCTCCTCATATCTGTCAGACCGGAGATCGACTCATTGAAGCTTTGGATGAACCCCAGATGATATCCCTTGAGGGGTTGCGCATCTCCTAGGCTTTGACAATGTGCCTTGGTAATTCCACTGATATCTGTCTCCAAATGTGCGCCCTAGCCTCCTTTGTACTGGGTTGGAAGGGTTTCCCCAGGTTTGATCCGGAAAGCCCCCTAGAAACCCAAATGTCCCTTCTCAAGAGTTGTGCACTTCCTAGTTGTCTGATGTGCCTTGGCAGATTCCACCATCAGAATCTGATGACTGGTGGCTCAAAAGAGGCGCCTTGGTTTCCTCTCAACTGGGTTGGAAGGATCTGACGAGATAAGCCCTGGCCTTGTCTAGCTACACAAAAGCGCTCTCTAACCCTTGCGCCCTCACTGACTGCGCTGCAAAAACTGTGAACTGGATCTGTATACTCCTAATCTAGCGCGGGGAAATACTTGGATGGTATCTGCGATAGGCTAGGGTGTGTCTTCCAACATCGAAACCGATTTGGGTGGTGGTTTCCTCTAGAAATCCACAAAACATCAAAGAGGTCGACTTACTCCTCTGGAAACTATTCTCAACATCAAATCGTAACATAATGAAGAATTAGGTCGAATTCCTCCTTTTATATCTTCTCCGATCTAATTCTTCGTTGACATCACTTAAGCTAGGTGTTTTACTCCTAAGTTGAGTGATTAATTAATTAAGTCCCCCCTCAACACCTTTTTCTTCTATTTCTCCATTGACTTTGGCTTAAGTGACTTTTCCTATGCTTTTTGGCTTAATTCATCATTTAACCATCTGTTCACCTTTATTTCTCCCCTTGTTCCTTGTTTGTGTCTGACTATAGTCTACGGGAACAGCTAAGTCACTCCCTGCTGGCCTACTCTTGGGAACGGGACATCACAACCTACTCTGCATATGCCTCCTCAAATCTAGAAGGCTCTGAATCAATGAGAGAAGACATCAGTGCAACATAAGTAGGCAACTTCTTAGGAGGATTGTTATCACCTTAAATCACATTGCAGAATATTAGGTCCCTAATACCAATCAACAAAATTTTGGTGATATGCAGGATTGTTTCTCAATTTCACCGCAAAAGCCACTCGTCTCACTTCTTGCTGGTTCTTTTCTATCTCTAGGGGGGCTTCCCTGATATAACTTCAAGGAGGCTTGAATCCTCAGATGCTCAACAAGTTTCATGAAAATACAAGAACAGAATAAAAGATTTTAGTGATGATCCTTGACATGACTAGTGGCAACTCCTTGGGTTGTGGAGTGAAAAGAAGATGAACAGGAGTCCGATCGATGATGAAGAATTCTAGTGAGGAATCTCATTTTGGATTAGTCCCAAAAGACTGGTCATGTTAACCAGTATGTTATTGCTAAGTAGATGAATCTTGAAGCAAGGAAAGATCTCTGTATTCAATTCATCCACCTTGTCCAATTCAAGTACAAAGGTCAATTGTAAACTTGCCTAACTCGGAGCTGCCTCTATGGCACAATCTAGTAAGGGAAAAATCCAGTTATGTCCTTGACACACTGATCTTCCAGGGATTAGATCACTATTTCAGCTCACATATATTTCATACATTGCAGGGGAGATACATCCACAACTACATTAACTATATTAACTCAAAGAAATAAGAGAATCGCAGTGCCAACATATAAAACTAATATGCAAATATAGAGAAAGAAATGGAGACATGATTGATTCTTTGGCATTATCTGCCAGCTGCTTAAAGCCTTAAACAATAGTTTCAATGGATGGGGGAAAAGTCCCAAGTATCCAACCCCTTTAACTCTCCTTTTTTCCTCAAATAGATTATTTGTGTATTGATCATCTTTGACTATGTCAAAGGATGATCAGTATCACTACATTAAAATCTTCTTGATAAGCAACAAAATTTTGAGCCCATCACGTTCTTGAGAGAGTCAAAACTGATCATTCTTCTGATGTATATGCTCATCAATATAATCCTTAACTGATTCCTCGAAATAGGCTTTAGGTTTCATGGCAAAGAGAAACTTGATTTCCTTAATCCATGTTCTTTGGTCTTGGAGAAAGTGCCCTCCAACCCCTCAAAGCTGATTAAAGCATTCTCTTTGTCCTCCATATTGAAGAAGCACCATCTCTACTCCTTGAAACATGGGCCTTCATTCCCTGTCAGCATCCTATGCGCTATATTATGGATTTGTCCTTAAATTTAGCATTTTTTATGGCACATGGTTCATTGGGTCATTTATTTTATGCCTCAACTTTTATCTTCCATCTTTGTTACTCCATATGTGGAAACCTATCCCACGTACACATCAACATTTCAAGTTAAACATGCCTATCCATGATTCATGCCCCAACAAACTTCAAACTGCATGCTGCTACCATGCTTTTGCTGACTATAAAAATTTGACATATGCACGCAGTTCATTGTTCCATTATATTTGCAGTGTTGGGCCAATCAAAGGTTTCCTTCAAAACACATAATGATCATCTGTCATGAACCTACAGTTTGCTCGATTTTTTTTTTGCAAACTTGAGTTTTTGCCAAGTTTGTTTCGACACTTGAGTTGTGCAGCACTGTTGTGCCTTGACCTCAATGGTTTGGCCAGCTTTCGCCTACTACAACCAAACTATGCCTCTTCACTAAAGGTCTGCCCATAACTTTGCCTTAAGCTATAATCTTTCAAATGCAACCAAGTCCTACTCAATCAAGTTCATAAACCAGCAGGCACACGTCCAACCATGGCCTTTAAAACATCCCAGCAATACTTATACTTAGCCAATTATTCAATACTTAGCCACATAATACATTGCAAGGAACATAACATTCATCCAAGTAAAGAGACTACAACGCATGAATATAGGCAGCATCCAAAGTAGATGCCTTAACTTTATTACAAAGAATGTTACTGATATACAACAAGGAAGTTGCACCCTTCTGCCTGCAACTCTATTACAGATGTACATGCGTCTAAGGCAATATTGCCTTCTACCTACTGCCCAACAGACTTGCACAATCAAACCCTTGAAGCAACCACAAGCCTACCTCCTATAGGTCCTGTCTTCTTCTTTTCATTGAGCCAGTGCAATTCGCCCTACTGTGCCAACCCCATAACTTAGCACAATTAGAGAGCCCCTTTACATTCTTGGTGAATGATCAATGGATGATGGATGCCTTAGCACCTTTGAGGTGTCCACTATTTATACAAGACTTGCCTTGCACTTGCAAGCCCCTCCAAGCCTAAGTGGACCCAAGTGCCATATGGCCAATTTTGACTGTGCTTGTTGGTGCCACTACCCCTTTCATGAATTGTCTGTCGATTGTCCAATGTCCAATGGTGCTGCCCGCAAAGTGCCACGTGCCCGACAAGGGTGCACCCAAAAAGTGCATCCAATGCACCCAACAAGTGTGTCCAATAGATGTGTGCCCAATGAGTGTGTCCCATGATTGCCCTCTGTGGATGCTTGTGCCCAAAGGCACTTTTGTTGTCTGTCGCAACCCCCAAGTGTGGAACACCCAATGCGTTGAGTCTGCATGTAGCCCAATTAGGGTCATATGCCATATCCCCCACTTTGCCTTCCCTCACCAAGTTCTCTCCAAGCTTCTCTTGGTGTGTCCAACTATTGCAAGCTGCCAAGGTTTGCGGTGCATGTAGTTTGAGCAAGGGCCTCTGACATGTCCATGGTGTGCCTTGCCAACAGGCCAAGGCACTCCAAAACCGATTCTTCTAGCCATCAACCTTACATCAAGTCTGTCCGTGCTGGTCCATGACCACCGAGGTGATCGTGCGGCGGAGGGCCCAAAGCCATTCAAGGCTAGGGCCTTATACCATCTAATGGCCATCTTTAATATTCAAAATGCTTGCTGGCCTGTGGAAAACAAAGCACAAGCGTGAGAAAATCCCCAAGTCATGCACCTATTTTGCCTTGGGATATGGACCAACCTAGAATAGAACAAAACACATGCAAGGTGCTTTAACTTGAATTGAACTGTGCCTCCCCGGAATAGGACAGCATTTGCCTTGATGTGCATAGGGAATTGCACCTTCCAGAAGGGCTTCTCATGCATGTGCCACACACAAAAGATGCCTAATAACTAGTGTGCCTCTTCCAGTAAATCTCTAGTGCGCCTTCCTCATTAACTACAAGCAAACCTGCACAAGAATCTAGGCTGGAAAATGGATCTGCTGAGTGCGTCACTGCCAATGGAGAATTGCCTATGGAGCAACAGGTGAAATCTAACAGGAAGCTTAAGGTTCAAACACCATTCCATACTTTATTTTTGGGGGAAATACTGCTTATAGAAACTTACAGCTGTCCATTTGGCTAGGCTGCTACACTATGAGGGGCGGGATAGAGGCATATCTATGCCATAAAAATCACGCAGGACTTTCCTTGGCCTCGTCTGCATCCACTAGCGGGGTTTGAACCTGGGTCTCTGTGTTAAATTGTTAATACAAGTCCAATCAACTGCTGCTTGCCAGTAGGCCCCTCTCTATGCTGTAAACATCATCCAGGACTTTCCCTGGCCTCATCTGCACCCAGTAGTGGGGTTTGAACCTGGGTCTCTGTGTTAATACAAGTCCAATCAACTGCTGCTTGCTGGTAGACCACACTCCTGTGATCTACATAATTCCATACTAATTAGGAATTCACATTCTCACTGTAGCTTGGGAGGTCTGCACCTGCCACTTATAACATTCATCAATACTAAATTGGTCTTGGAATGATTATTCAAATCACAATTGTTACCAATGCTTCCTTGAAATGGGTTTCATGATACTGATAATTGGTCTTGGGATGTTTATCCAAATTGCAGTTGAAACCATTGCTTGTTTGAATGACTTTCACAATACCTATTGTGAGCTTATCTCAGACATAATTTCAAATCTGTTTTAGTTGTTATCTCATGGTTTGAACAGAATTATCCTCTTTTGTAATTTGCATAATGACAGAATATTCCAAATCTATGTGTCTTCTCTGTACCCAACAGATGCTGGGCATTCAGGTGCATCAGGATGCTGATTGTTTAAGATATTATTGGTTAACTATTTTGGAATTTGTCATCTCTTCTTTGTCATATTTGTGTTTATTATCTCAAGTTGAGGAATTAAATATATGACAAAAAAATTTCAGTTGGACTGTATGTTTTCTGTCTTTAGTATTGATCGCGCAACAGATGCTGGGCATACAGGTGCATCAGGATGTTGATTGTTCAGATGTTGTTGGTTAACTATTTTGGAATTCCCTATCTCTTCTTTGTCATATTTGTCTTTATACTCCCAAGTTGAGGAATAAAATATGAAAAAAATGTTTAGTTGGACTGGATGTTTTGTCTTTAGTATTTATCGATTGGAAACAAATTTGACCAATCTGGTATAAAGTGATACTAAATGATACATTCATTCGTTATGTTTAAATGTAAAGATACTTTCTAGTTAAAGCCCTTCTTTGTTGAAAGTCTCAATCTGATATCAACATGAATTGAAACAAAAGCTTGAAGGAAAAATACGTTACATAAAGGAAGACACGACTCTCCTTTAAATTGTATGGCACTTGCGTCTTAAATTTTGAAACCTTTTCATGACCAATCATGTTGGTGAGATTGACTTGAAGTATATTCACCAGTAAATTGTACAAATACTGCTTCCACATCTTCCTCGATATCTGCTTTCACTTCTGCTCCCAATTGAATAAAAGAGACACGGCTCTCCTTTAATTTGCAGCACACTTACATCTTCAAATTTTAAGACCTTTTCATGATAACCATCTTAGTGAGATTGGCTTGAAGTACATTCACAAGTAAATTGTACAAATACTGCTTGCACATCATCCTTGATATCTGCTTCATTCATGTGATGACCTTATGTAAAAACAAACTGTTTCCTGGGAGAAAATGCATTTGACACAAACATGAAGCAGAAAATGAGAAATAATTTCAGCAATTGATAGCCAAATACGAGATTTTTTTTTTCTGAAACTGAAGTTCAAAACTCTTATCCTAAATCTGATTCACATTTTTCTTTCTTGTTGTGGATGTTCAACGACATAGAGACTTTGACTTATTCAAGTGTAGTGCTTCTTCAGCACAGCCTCATTTTGACAAAGTATGGTGTCTGGTTGACAGGAAACCTTATGTCTAAGTGTCCATGAATTGACGGTTGGCCAAAGTTTGAAATTGATAGTGTATCCGTCACTTAGTCAATGAAGTACCATGTAATGTAATTTGCTTTCTGTATTTTAGTTTATTGACCTGTTGGCTTTCTTTATTTTCAGACCTTATCAGGCAGATTCCGGTATGAGAGTGACAATGCTCCAGGGAAAGCCATTCAGTAGGGCAAGGTATGACATATAGCTTAATCAAGAAGAGATTATTGTTGTTTTGTACACAGTTTGATGGAAAAGGGTAGGCTACCCAAGCTGGTTCTGAGTGAATTCTAAACCAAATAGATCAGTGTACATTAGAGAAAACTGTCAGACATTGGCTAGCATTTTAATGAATAAAAGCAATGATGCTTGAGAAATGTAATCTTAATGCATCTACTCTCTTCTGCATTGCAGAACTATGTTGGGCATCTGGCTAGCTCTTTAAAGAAGAACAACAAAAGTTTTGGAGAAAAAGTTGAATGTCCTAATGATGATTGTTTAGCTTTACTCTGCGAATATGTATAGAAAGCAAAGTGGACATGGATTTTGTCTGCCATGCAAGGCTAAAGCAATATCAGATGGCGAGTAAGCGCTCTTGTTCATTGGTGTGATTTCTTATTTTCTCTTGTAATAGTTTCATAGCTCAAGCACTGGTCTGGCTAGAGATTTGTATGCTACCGAGTAGCTCTAGTTCAATAATAGGTGTCCTCTGCTTATGATGTTCCTCCAAATTACTAGGTGTATTGGATGGCCTGAAGTCTGCTTCAAGAGAAATATTGGGTTTCTTTGAAGACAAGAATGAGTGTAGTTATAGTATGCCATATTATTTTGGCACGTTGTATGATTCTGGAGTGTTCATATCTTATTGATGAATGGTCGGCTAAAGTCATTGAATTTAGAATAGTGTTGAAATAAAAGTAGTTTGAAGGCTTCTAGTCTGTGCAGGTCCTGTTTTGAACTGCTATTAAGGAAGTTTATGTCCTTTGAAGCATTTGGGATATCTATGAGATAAAATATCCTAGATGGTTATGGGCTACTTTCTCTCTCTTTGGGTTAGTGTCTGTCTGTACTTGTAGCACTGTCCGAGCACTCCGGCCTGTATTATATTATTCTTGGTAATGGCATTTTTGAGAGAATTTGAGTAATTTTGGATGAATCTTCCATGGAAATAGTAATATATTGGCTGTTCTATGCACATAATATTTATTGATGTCCTAAACAGATGGTTAACATGACTGTAATTGGGTTACAAAGCTAATAAATACAAGAATATGGAAACCATAGTAGAGGAGAGAGGATGGATGGCTAATTTTATGCTTATGACTTTTGGAATAGAGAGAAATCTGAAGTAAAGGAAAACCCTAACTTGGGTTTACACTCAAAATACCATATATTGTATTGTCTAAAGCATTTGCTTGAGTGAAGATGATGTAATATATAGCTCTGGTCATTCCATTTTAACTGTTATAGTTTCCTTGGATTGTTGAGAGTACCATAACTGAGCATGAATCTGTTGTCTCGTTTACTCTGCAATGATGGTAGTTACATCTGTTTGCTGCTTCTAGCTTAATTGGTTAAAGCTCAAACTAGTAGATTTCTACTCTATAAAAAAGCCGACAGCTACCAAGCTATATCCATGGGAAATTGAACGTTTCCCCATGTAACTTGAATGGCCATTTTGAACTCTTTAGCTTGAGGCTGTTGATTTTGAAAGCGGATTATATATAAAGTGAAACATGAGAAATTAAACAGAAATAATAAAATAGCAAGCACATTCATAAGACAGATTTACGTGGTAAAACCCGGACACTTAGTCAAGGAAACATCCACGGGGCAAGGTATTGTTATCTAATTATTCAACAATATTCAAAGTTACAAATGCCTTTCGGGGCTTCATAGACATACAATAGGTTATATCATTACATCAGGTCAAGAACTCCTCCCGTTACACTTGTTCATGAATTGCCTCCGTCATACGAATTACCAAATATTTACTATAAGTAAATTTGGATTTTTTACTGTAGCTTTTTTTAATTGTTGTTATAATTCCAACAATCTTCACCTTGACAACAATTTACTCGATATCTTGTTCAAACCCATTCATCAACTCTTTTGCAAGCCAAGAGAAGCCAAACACCACCACAACTTCTTTAATAGTATTGGTTTCGTCAACATGTCTGCACAATTTTCACGAGTATGGACTTTCTCAAGAGCTACTCCACCTCGATCAATAACATGTCTTACAAAATGGTATTTCACTGAAAAATGCTAACATCATCTTTGATTTTGACCTTTGATTTTTTACCAGGTTTGACTGAACTTTGACTGCTCGTAACTTTTGCATACGAACTCCGTTCGAGGCGAAATTTGCATCGTTGGAAAGTTATTGTCGAGCTCTACGTATTGATGACAATTTCGAGAGAATTTGGGACAGTCGAATTTTGAGCATTATTGAACCATTCTGGACCTTTGTGGGTGTTCTAGATATTTCTGAACCTCTGTGAGCATTCCTGGATCCTCCTGGATCATACCTCCCCATTGGAAGACTTTTGGACCACCAAAAGTTTTGATTTACTCAGCAATTAAGTGAGGGTAGAGTTCACTCATCTTTCCGATCTCCATCCATTTTGCTTTACTTGGTTTTGCCCCTTTAAAACCAACTCGAAGATATTCAACATCATCTCGTTGTGAAGTTCTAATTCTTTTGTCGAGAACAACATATTCCTGTAGCTCGTCCAAATATTCTAGACCAAAATCATCAACTGTTGGAGCTTGAATACTTTCATCTTCATCCATAATCATAGGAGGCTCATAAAACTTCAAATTCTTAACATTTACCATTGAATACATTTGTATGTAGGCTGGTAGATCTAAACGGAAGGCATTAATACCAATCTTTCCCAAGATTTTGAATGGACCATATCGGATTGGTCTTAGCCTTTTACCTTTCTCCTTACATTCTAGCTTTGCTGATATGTAACCATACTTGATCATCGACTTCAAACTGATGATCAACTCGATGTTTGTCGTGTCGTGCGTTGCCTTGTACTTGGCTTGGCTCTTCTCCAATTGTTCTTGTACTGCTTGATGTATCTGTTGAATCTTTTGAATGAACATTTTAACTTTATCTGTGTTATTCTTTCCATCTTCTTTACCTGCTTCTCCAAAAACAAATTCCACAGGTGTCTTAGGCAAGTACCCCAAACATACTTCATAATGAGTTTTCTGAATAGACATGCATGGCATGATTGTAGGCATGATTGTATATAAGGTAATTGTTCATCTCATAATTTAGGATGCTTGCTGTAGTATCCTTAAAGTAGATGTACCATTGTTCTGTCTGTCCATTTGTCTGCGGATGAAACAATGTGCTCTTCTTCAATTTAGTGTCCATTAGTTCCCATAAATGAGATAAAAAATTTCCTAAAAGTGAGTGTCTCGATTTGAGATTATAGATGTAGGAAGTCCAAAATGAACATATACACCAAAGAACCTCTATGTTGTCTGTTTAGTTGTGATATGTTTATTGCATGACATTAAAATGCACATACTGCTGAATCTGTCCACCACGACATATAGATAATTATGACCTATCCTGGACATCAACAAACCCCCTACAAAGTCCATGGAGATGCTTTCCCATGACTGAGAAGGTACTGAAAGCGGTGTATATAATCCTAGCTTTCTATTGCTAGGTTTACTTGTGGCACACATAACACACCCTTTAATATGCTTGGAAACTGTGTCGTTCATATGAGGCCAATAACAATACCTCTGTAACTGCGCTACTGTCTTACCAACCTTGAAATGACCAGATATGAGAGATGTATGAGCTTCTCTGTTGACACTTGCTCTTTCATCTCTTGGTATACATAATTTTCCAAGATGATATAACAAATTGTCATGCATATAATAATTTGACTGCTGATTGTCGTGAATTAAAACATCATATACTTCTTTAAAATCATCATCCCTAACATATTGTTCTGCATAACTTTCATGTGCTAAAAGATTATACTTGAGTATTGTTGATGCATTAATTACTAGTCTTGACAACATATCTGTGACCTTGTTATGAATACCCTTCTTATACTTGATTACCAAATGAAATTGCTGTAAAAAACCCATCCACTTGAAGTGTTGTGACTGTTGTAGCCTGGTCTGTGATTGCAAATATTGTAACCACTGATGATCGATATGAATTATTGTCTCTTTTCCCATTAAGTAATGCTTCCATTTCTTTACACTTTGTACCAATGCATACAATTCCTTGTCATATGTTGGATTGTTAACCACAACTTGAGTGAAAGTCTAAAAATGATAGAATGTTAACCTCGTTGCATCAAGACCGCGCCCATGGCATATCCGCTTGCATCGGTTTGAATTTCAAATGGTTGCTGTAGATCTGGCATAGCCAAAACTGGTGCGGTGCTTATCTTTTCCTTCAATGTCTCGAAGACTTTCTGCTGCTTGCCTCCCCATTGAAAGACCTGCTTAACACTTGTTAATGCATGTAGACGTGCTGCTATGTATGATAAATTAGCAATGAATTTTCTCTAGTACTGTACTGCTCCTAAGAAGCTCCTGACTTCAATGGCAGTAGTTGGCTTGGGCCATTTTACAATGACTTCTACCTTTGCAAGATCTATCTTTAACTAACCATTCCGTACAATATATCCCAGATAAACGAGAGAAGTTTTACCAAATTCACATTTAAATAACTTGATATACAACTTCTCATTCTTCAAGAGTTCAAAGATTGTCTTGACATGCTTTATATGATTTTCCCATCTTTGACTAAAGATCAATATATCGTCTAGATATACAATAATAAAATCATCCACGTAGAGTCAGAACACATCATTCATCACTTTTATAAATGTTGTTGGTGTATTACATAACCTAAATGGCATAACCAACCATTCGAACAAGCTTTGCTTGGTCTTGAAAGTAGTTTTCCATATGTTGCCTTCTGCAATTCTAATATGATGGTAACCACTTCTCAAGTCCAACTTAGTGAAATACACAACATTCTTTAATTGATCTAATAGATCATCAATTCTAGGAAGAGGATAACGATTCTTTACCGTAATCTTGTTTAGGGCTCGAAAATCAATACACATCCTCCATGTGCCATATTTTTTCGGAACTGAAACAATAGGAGAACCACACGGAGATGAGCTTGGTTTGATGATTCCTTTATCGAGTAGCTCTTGAACTTGCTTTTTTATTTATGCATTCTCGATCACTGATAACCTGTACATTCCAATGTTTGGAAGATGAGCATCTTGTTGCAAATATATTTCATGTTCAACCTCTCTTTTTGGAGGCAACCCTGTAGGTTCCTAGAACAACTCATCATAATTAGATATGATATTGATCAACTCCTGTTTATGATTTGGATCACAACTTGAGAAAGTATCTGTTATGTCTTTTTTTTGTCTGTTTCACTATCATAAGAATAACAAAATTACTTGTGCTCATATGTCTCTTCATTTTCCCAGTGCTCACTAAAGAAACATTAGTTTTGATGCGATGAGCTCTGACAATATATTCAACCCCATTCTTGAAAATATGATATTTATTCTCTTTTCGATAGAATACAACCTTCCTGTCAAATAAATATGGGCTTCCAAAGACAATGCCACAAATGTCAAGAGGCACACCATCTAACTGGACCTCATCAAAGAACTTAGTTGTTATTGCAAATCTAATCTTACACTGTTTCGTTACCCGCAACTTAGCATCGCCACACACCCAACCTAATGTGTATGGCTTTTTGTGAGGCGTCGTCTTCAAACCCAACTTCTTAACAATTGCTTTAGATATTAGATTAACTTGAGATCCACTGTCAAATAAAGTATCTACCTTGGTATGTTTGACTATCACTCTGACATGAAAAATCTCACTTCTCTTCTTTTGATCAATATCACTTTCTAGTTTGGCAGATTGAATTGAAGAATTTGAATTGATAGCCGATATACCTTTGCTTCCTATGGCCATGATTTTAGATTCATTTTTGGAATTTTAGTTTGGCAGATTGAATTGAAGAATTTGAATTGATAGCCGATATACCTTTGCTTCTTATGGCCATGATTTTATATTCATCTTTGGAATTTGACCTTAGATCCTGATGAGCTGATACAACAATCTTCTGCTACCCTTTTTCCTTTAATTTCCTTGGTCGTAATTTTGGATGCAACTTTCAACACTGTGATTCCTCATGTCCTTTTTTCTTACAGTGGGAACATGTATGTCTTCCCCCAACTTGCTTCACTGTGGTTGATTTCTTACTCTTCCATTTACCTTTTGATTTCTTCTCGAACTTGAATGGTTTCTTATCTTCGCTCACATGCTTACCCTTATTAGCCTCTAGATGTGTAGCTTGTACTGACACCTATATCCCTTTCTCACATGCTTACCCTTACTATCCCTAGATGGTTCGCTAGTATCTATATCCCTTTCTCACTCATATGACCTAGTCATTGATGCCATAAATGAGTAGATTCATTTGCCTCCTCAGATACCACCGCTACTTCATTTATTTGAGTACTTCTATCCAACTTGTAAATGTTTCCAATATTTGTAGCCTTCATAACCACCAAAATTCCTTTGGACACCTTCAATGCTCCACCTTGACTTGTAAATTTGTAACCTCCAGAATCCAAAACTCCCAAGCACATGTAAACACATAGTTGAAGGAAACAATCCAAGTATATTAATGAGAACTTCGAAAGGAAACTTACAGTCTTCATATGATGTTGCAACAACCTCTGTAAGTCCTCCCCATCCAACCCTTGCTCAAAAGATCCACAATCAAAATAACAATGCTTTTGCTGATTTCTCCTCCTTTTCACTATGAAAATGTTTCCATTTATAGGCTTTGAGAGGCTCAACCACCTTCAGTATATTTAGAATTAGTTGAGGATATGACTCCAATAGTTGTGATATCTTTCTTAGATGCAACCCTAGAGTCAAATTCGAGTCAAACTAACCCAATCCATCCATAACTGTCTTTAGAGGAAAGTGAGATTTCCTCCAAGATTCCCTCAACCAACTCAACGCTCCCTTAAAGTGGACAAAAGAGCACTGCAACGCTCCCCCTAAGATGGACAAGGAGCGCCAACACTCCCTATGTATGAGCAGAGGAGTGTTGATCTTCCAAAATGTCACCAAGATGAATAATTCCCTAGGTAAAAATATTGTTCCGACTGTCGGATGATGAAACTTCTTCTTCTAATATGTTTTAGGGGTTGTAGCATGTGTTTTTATGGTGTTGTTCGAGGTGCAACACTTAGGAAAAGTGAATGCGACACTTATGAAACTTGCGGCAATAAAAGTGTGATACTTGCGATGCTTACAACACTTGTGACAATGAAAGTGTGACACTTACGACACTGTCAGAGTGAGGAATTTTGATGTGTAACAGATTTCCCCCAAAGTGTGAAATTAGAAGAGGAACGCGGATGGCCGAAACACTTCGTAGATTTTTCGAAGCAAGGTTATGGAGTTGGAGAATCTGGTAGAAGCTGCACACAACCATCAAACAATGTTAATATGCGTTCCATCCCCGAGGCAAGAATGCCTATGCTCAAAATACAAATTAATCAAAGCACAACCGCGAATAAATACACTGTGGATCCATGATGATATTGATTAAGTAGATGGCCACCAAAGATACAATGTGGATCCATCTTTCTATGACCTGACTTGATCATAACCATGAAATAATACACAATGGATTTACGATGTGATAAGAACACATCCACAGACCAATAGAAAGTGGATCTATGTTAAAACATGTATATTAGTCGAATAATCTCCATCACAACTTGGGTAAAGAATATATGCAGATGAATACTCAACCCACGATCTTCGTCTCGATCCTATAACAATACGATTCTGTCCATGTGAATAAACGATTTGATGTCGAACATGACATAAACCACTTGATTACTAATAATTGAGGTATACCGTTAACAAACGCAGGATAAATCACCATTAATGTTGATGACTCTCAAGACACTTTAAAGTACAATCCAACGAATATGAATAGTGAGCTGAAGTTGAACATTCGTGGAATCATTCGGTCATGCGTCATTGATGTATACCCACTGCTGAATGTGAGGAGGCCTTCCATTGAGGCATGCAGGTCCCAAGATACTGATGTGTTCCTAAGTCTATTTTCCAGATAATTTGTTGAAGTCGATAGGAAAAGACTCATCAAAGGAGGGCATTGATGTATCCCCCATCGATCGACATGAAACTTATCACATGAAGGTGATAAGATATAGTAGATAAAAATGGACTGAAACGAGTATGGGAACTGGTAATATTGTAGATAGTTGACTTTTGAGGTGAGGACTTCCCTTGAACACTGAGACACGACATAAGACTTGACAGCATAGACTCAGAGTGGACAAAAACATAATGCAACAAGCGCTGGAGCATTCTTTGGATGGGCCAAAGAAAAAGAAAGACTCATAGGATTGGTTCAATGCGGAGGCTAATGAATTATCTAAGTGTATGGGGAGGTGAAAACAAGTGCGATGTTTAAGGGCGACCATAAGAGCTTCCTTAAAAGATGTCAAAAACTCGACCCACTTCCTTCAATTTCCCCTCCATCCAGATAAATGAGTACCTATTTTTTTGTTTAATGAGCTCGAGGAGGGTAACACATGATCGATATAACTCACCTTCGGTAAGTTTCTCTTCCTTTATTTAATGCACTAGAATAAGTAAGGGTTTGTCCCTAGATGGGCCCTTCAATGTGTATTTTTGCGAGTACAGAGGAAGAAAACTCGGTTGTTTTTCATGTTTAGAGAGTTTGAAAATAACTTAAAGAAAACTCCAAGGTTGTTCTTTTTCGTAGTTTTAGTCTCCAATGTCTGAAAAAATATAAAATAATACGAAGGATAAATCTTCTATTCGAGATTGACTAGAGCGTTCATTTTTCGTAGTTAGTCCGTTGGATCTGAAAAATGGGTAATCTACTACCCAACAAATGACTCTTCATATTTTAATGAGCTTGAAGTATGACAAAGTTTTCTCAATAGAGTCACAAGGTCATAAAAAAGTCTCTGCTCTGTATATTGCTGCGTAAACAAGTCATTCTGGGAAAAAAATATCACCAGTTCCTTAAAATTCGACAATAATTTAGGGAAAAAAAATAAAAAAAATATTATTAATGTGAAAAAAGGGTTTAAATGAATTTATTTAGAAATAGTAAAAAGTCAATTACGACAAAAAAAAATCATTTTCAACTTTCATTTTACAATTTGCCATTTTTTCTTGAGTTTTCCCTCTTTGGAAGTGATTCTTTCGGCGTCGATTGTAGGAGCTACAGGTGACCATTTGTAGTTTTGTCAGGACCAGGTTAGTATTATGATCCCTCTCATTCATTTGAATGCTTTCTTTTTCATTTTTAGCGTTTATTTTATGCGTTTGGGCTCTCGAGAAAGCCCTAGAGTGATGAACATGATTGCCGCTCCCTTGAGCAATCAAAGGGGGCGCTGGTCGAGATCTCAGCGCCCCGGTATGCCTTCTAGGGGAGCACTAGTGGTCTATTTTTTCCTTCCAAGGAGCGCTCAACACAAAATTGTTTTTTTTTTTTTTTGTTTTCAACTGTGAGAAAGCAATTTCCTTTTGTGCAAACTTGGCTAATGTGTTTTTTTGTGAATTTGCAGGTTTGCATTGGCCAAGATGATTGAATGGAAGGAAAGAGAGCATGAATTCAATGATATGTCCGCCTTACAAGACCCTCAAGCGAAGGCAACTCTATGAAACTGCGGTTTGCTGAAGTATTTCAAGCTACAAAACATGAGAAAATAAGTCCTTTTGCTCAAATATCTGATTGGGATATGAGACAACGATGATCAAACGTTTTAGATAGGATCTCATATGCTTGAGATCGAGATCGAAGACATGTATTTCTTGACGGGGCTCTCGAAGAGGGGAGTTGTAATACCCCTAGGCCAAACCACAATTGTAAATGTAAATGCAAATGTACTTAAGCTGGTGAGCTGTTTGATATCATTTTGCATGCACCTTCCATGGTATAGTGCGCACATGTACTGCGCACTAAAATGATGAAGTGTGCACATTCCAGGATACTGCGCGCAACAAACTTAAGTGCGCGCAATTTTGAGGCCATGGAACTTTTGTGTATATGTTGTGTTGTATAGGCCGGTAAGCCAATTATTATAAGCTAGGAGGCTTATGTGTTGAATTAGGCCGGAGAGCCTAGATGTTGAAGGCTAGTGAGCCTATTTTTGTATATGTCTTATCATTAATATAATCCATCGCTATGTGTAAACCGACCATGATAAAAGAGTATTGGGGACTAAACTCCACTAGTTAGGGAAATGGGGGATACAAGTTAAGGATAAGGGGCTAATCTAGGGAGCTTAAGAAAAAAATGAATATTATATTAATACTCCTTAAAATATAAAGTATGGATAATTATTTTATGCTAAGTTCTAAGGATGGGGACAAGTGGGCCAAAGTGGTTCTCAACATGACAAGTGTCAAGTTGGGAACATGCATACATATAGTTTGGACTTAGTTCATTTTTCCAATCATTTCATCATGCATTAAGCTGCCCACTGTACCATTCGGTTACTATAATTGTACCATACCCGTACATGTATTTGTATATGTACCTGTACCTGTACCTGTATTCGTACCTGTACTTGCACTGTACCTTAGGAGCTGGAATGAAGAGGCGGGTTGTCAGGCCCATGAACAATTCTCTCTAGGTGAGAGAATTGTTGGGAATTGATTTTCCGAAGGTGCCAAACTACAGCTATAGGGCTCTGAGATTTCCTGTACGAACTGTTGCTGAAGCCCAGAAAGGAAGTGGGGCAACCAAAGCACTGTTGAGCAAAGAAGGGGCACACTTCCTAGGGTGGGACAAACATATGTGGAATGAGGGACTGTAGTGTGTTAGTTTGAGTTGACACACGTGACAGAGTCTTTCCTATTGTCTGAGATACATTATCCTGGGAATCCCTTTACCTGTGTGGAGTTTAGCCGCAGCTCGGGGGTGACCCATTGTTGAGAGTGATGAGCAGTGTGGTCTAAGGTTGGGAGGTTCTTAGAAGATTTGCACGTAGTTGGTGATATTCTTACCAAGAAAAGTGTCAATTGTGTGTTAAATTACATGCTGCATTATTATTTATGCGTTTATTTTTATGGGTTTTTCCTGTGTGTGCTGCATGTGTATTTTTTATCATTGTTCTGTATGAATATGTGCATTTGCAGAATGTATTTGTTTGTTTTAAATTATATATATAAAGTTACGCAAGATTTTTTGTGTGTATATATTTTAATTTGTATATAGTTCGATTTTTTTTACGTGGCATAGTCCAGTTGGATGTTGGGGATGTTACAATATGGTATCAGAGCTCTAGTTTTCAACACTGAACCTGGATGGGTCAAGAAAGTTGAGTTGAAATGAAATTTCACAGAGAATTGACTTCAAAGTGGTCAAATTTCAAGTTACTGAGCGTCCATGGTAAAAATTAGAAGCAATTGTGTGGAATTGGGCAAAAGCCTCAATTTCTATTGTTAAATTCATGGGAAAATTGAGAAATTTGGCCAAGTAGTGAGATATTCTTAATTTAATATCCGTTCTAGCAAATTCAGACCTGGAATTGGTTTAATTTGAAGTTAGAGGGAAGCCATGACAAATGGAGTGAGATTAGTTGATTAAAAATTCTCAATTCATGAATTGAGTTTGGAAAAAAATTCGTTCCAGAAATGTCAACCAATAACAATTTGTTGTTGCAGAGGTTGAATTGGTGTTATCAGGGTGAAATTGAACAAATTTCATAGTTGCATAATGTCTATGGTGAAAATTGGGAAAAAGTTAGGCAGAATCCCCAATTTCTACAGTGGAATTCACGAGGAATTGATGCGCATAAAAATGAATGTGCGCATTAAAAATGCATGATGTGCAGTGAAAAATTTGTGATGTGTGGAAAATAAGGGTGTGTGGATATGCACACTAAAATTTGGCGCTACATGGTGCAGAGTGGTAATGCGCAAAAAATAATGGTGCGCGGGTGTGCGCACTTAAATTTGGTGTTGCGTGGTGCAGAGTGGAAATATGCGGAAAATATTGGCGCGCGGGTGTGCACACTTAAATTTGGCGCTGCGCGGTGTAGAGTGGTAATGCACGAAAAATATTGGTGCGCAGGTGTGCATACTAATTTAGCATTGTGCAGTGTGGATTGAGTGGGGCATGGGTAATAATGATGCACACGGTGTGTGCACGCATAATAATGGTGCACGTGGTGTGCGTAGTATTGACAGAGCATAGAAGAATTTTGTTGGTGCGCACGCAATGTGGGTATATGCTATTGCGCGACAATTTAATTAATGGTGCACACAGATGACTAGTGCGTGGTGGGGGTGTACTAAACTTTGACATGGTGCAACGTGTAGAGTGAAATGCGCGTGGAATATTAGTGTGCGACACATAACTTACACGCAACATGTATTAGTGCATGAACCAAAATTGTGCGTGGTGGATATTGGTGCGCGACTCAAAAGTAGTGCACACCAGTTATTGGCACGAAAAAGAAGTGATCCACATTGGTTATAGGTGTGCGGAGCATGCGATACCTTATGGTGTTGCTGTGCATGCTAAATATGGGTGTACATGTTCAAATTTGTGCACGCAAAGTAGTTTGGATGGTGTACAACAACAGAAAACCAGTGAATTTCTGCGACATTTTATACTGCTTGAAGGTCATTTTTTTGCAGTACGTTTTGAGGCCATAAACAACGTTTTTAGCTACTCAAAAACCCTAAGAATAGAGTGTACACTCTGTACCAAGGTACACTTTGTCTTTTCATCTCAAATGAAAGAGCCCAGAGAGAGATTCCTAATGGCATAAACTGTTTGTCAAACGAAGATTTTATGAGGAAGTTACAAGACAAATAGTGGAGGGTAAATTTTAAGACCCAAATAACTTCGAAGGGCCATAAATTTCTGCTCTGGAAGCATATTGAGACACATGAGTAGTCTATGGAAAGCTATTGAACCATAAAAAATAGTCCTAGAGATGAATTAAAATTCTGGGCATGTTAAAAAAGTTTAATATGGCAAAGAAGATACTTGTAGCATTCCAGACCAAAGACACTAATTGCTCTAGAACTTCAGCAAGCTGTAACTAACATCCTAGAACCCCAAAAGAGGTGAAACTTGGACAGACTGTCCAAAATATGTATATTAAGAAACCCAATTGAGATCCTACTAAAAATCCAATGGAGTAGGTGCAAAAATGCATAATTATAACGCATAATTGCACCAAGTTGAAGAGGGAATATAAAAATTAATGGACAATTTTCAAATAACCATAACTTTTTGCTCAAGACTCAGAATTGAGCATGGAAGTAGGAGTTGAAAATGTCTTGGACAATAGAATATAATTATTCACCCAAAAAATTGATTAAGACATTCAATTTTCAGGAAATTAGAAGAAAAAATTCTGATGCAGTATTGAACCAGAATGGTTCATATTTTCATGAAATTGTTGAAACAATTAGCCTGACAAAGTTCTATTGGCTGCACATTTTGTAGATTTAACAACAACTAGATCATATTAGAATCAACACATAATGTAGAGGAATGGAAGATGCACAGGGGGCTTACAACCATGAAGATGATATCAAAGGGATGGATGTCTATATGAGCATTGAAGGAACAAAGTCTAATGGACATGGAGAAGGAAGGGATGAAAACATGAATATGGTAGAGACCATTAAAAATTTGCAGAAGGATTTCGAAAGCCATATTGCTGATAATGAAAGACTTACGAGAGACAAGGAGTAGCAGGAGGAATTCAACATGAAGTTAATGCAAAGATTGAACCAAATAGAAAAGAAATTGGATAAGGAGAGTGGCTCAAGAAAATTAGGAAGTGACAGGTCTCTTGATGAGAAAAGAAGAACAAGAAGTGTTAGCAGACATCACCATCACTCCCCGATGCATTCAAATAAGAGAGAACACATCAGATCAAGTCCATCCCCTTTCAGGAAGAATAAGAGGTATGGGGTGGATGAGCTACGAGGAGAAATGAAAAAAATCAAACCTCCTACATTTGATGGTGAACACAAGAAGGATGAAGATGCAAAGACATGGTTGCTGGGCATGGGAAAGTATTTTCAGTTGCATAATTATTCTTCTCATGCACAAGGAAGAATTTCCATCTATCAACTCAAGAGAAAGACATCCATGTTGTGAGATCAACTTGTGCAGGTGCAACACATTAAAGAGAAAAATGTTACTTGAAGGGAATTCAAGAAGTATTTTGAAAAGAAATACTTGACTAAGAGATACTATGATAAGAAAATGAAAGAATTCTTTGAACTCAATCTTGGGAGTATGACCATAGATGAATATGAAAGAAGGTTATTAGAACCACTGAAGTATGTTTCTTTCATAAATGCTGAGACAATTAAGATTCAGAGGTATTTGAGTGGATTTCTATCATTAATCAATGACAAAATACAATATGAGGATCCCAAAACATTGGAGGATACCATAAGGCAAGCTAAATGCCTATATGATCAACAGAAAACAAGGCCAACTTTCCAAAAAGTTTGGGAAGACAAAAATAAATTCAAGATGGTTCAAAGGAAGAAGGGAACTAAGCCACCGTTCTTCAAAAATAATCCTCAGGGACAACCAACTTCCAAAGAACCCCGAATGATGGAGACATGGGGTCAAAGGCCAAGGAAACCACCTATTCAATGTTGTGGTTGTAAATGAGATCATATGTTTAGAGATTTCCCTCACATAGGTGAAAAATTGAGGATTGTTCACAATGTACAACAGGTTGAAACAGTGGAGGACATGGGCATAAATGTCCCAATGATCTATGCAGCCCCGGACAACAAGCAAGCAGAGTATCAACCACATATGATTGAAGTGGAATGCATGATCAACAACCAAACAATTGCTATTTTAATTGATTCAGAATCTAATCATAGTTATATAGATCCTAAGATGGTGGAAAGTTTTCATTTTCCAAGAAGCAAGAATGAAAAATATTGGTTGGTGCAGCTGGCTACCAGAGCCAAAAGAAAAGTTAATGAGATGGTTAATTCATGTCTTTTGGACATGAATGGACTGAACACCATGGAAGATTTGAACATCTGTCCTTTAAGTTCCTATGACTGTTTAATTGAGATGGATTGGTTGGAACAACATCATGCTATCCTAGATTGTTATAACAAGACATTTACTTGCTTGGATGAGGAAGGGAACCTAATGATAGTGCAGTGAATTCCCAGGTCAGTAACCATCAGAGAAATTTCAGCATTGGAGCTGAAGAAATGTTATAGAAAAGGGTGTCAAATATTTGTAGCTCATATGGAAGAAACACCTAAAGATAGGGTGTCAAATATTGAAGATTATGTAGTCCTAAAAGAGTTTGAATATGTGTTTAAGGAAATACTAGGGTTACCCCCTAAAAGAGACATTGATTTCTACATAAATCTGGAGAAGCTCCAGTATTCAAGACCCCTTATAGGATGACTAAACCAGAATTGAAGGAGTTGTAAATGCAACTCGAAGAGCTCCTGAAGAAGGAGTATATACGCCCAAGTGTGTCACCTTGGGGTGCCCTAGTATTATTTGTGAAGAAAAATGATGGAACATTGAGACTTTGCATTGACTTTAGGCAGTTGAACAAGGTAACTGTGAAAAATAAGTATCCTTTGCCAATGATTGATGACCTCTTTGATCAGTTGAAAGATTCAAACATTTTCTCCAAGATTGGTCTTAGGTCAGGTTATCAAGTAAGAATTAAAGAAGAAGAGATCATCAATATTTCTTTTAGAACAAGGTATGGTCATTATGAGTTCACAATGGTGCCATTTGGGTTATCAAATGCACTAGTTGTCTTCATGTGTTTAATGAATGATATTTTTAGAGAATACTTAGACAAGTTTGTTATTGTATTTTTAGATGACATTCTTATATATTCTAAGTCAAAGGAAGAGCATGAACAACACTTGAGGATGGTATTACAAGTATTAAGGGAGCATCAATT
>ML843259.1:52703-67756 GCA_009831015.1 Picea engelmannii
TCCTTAGACTTGTCCATGCCTCAACCATCTAAACTCATGTGACACCATACATCAAGTTGATGCCAATCATACATAATATCTCATACATCAACCATGAAGCAAACGATATGTCAAGAATATGTGCCAAAAATGAACCAAGCATATATCAGGATCATCAACGTGCCTCTACTAATGTACCAACAATGTGCCTTAAACAAGTGTCATATCACACATGATATGACTCTATCATAAGATATATAAATGGAGCTCACATCTGTACCAGCCATGTACATGACATATCTACCTCAGAAACCATTCAGATAACTTCACTAAGAGAATATAGAACCAACATCGTTCCTTTGCAAGTGAAAACCTTCATCAAACCATGTTTCTTTCAATGATTCTAGTTATCTATTGATCCTCTTCATTGTTATGTGCTTCAATACTAATAGGAATATCAATAGGAACAATCTGAAGTCTTCCCTAATTCCTTCTTCCTTTCTTTTGTTTATATTTTTGTTGATGAGGAGTTTTTAGTAGATCATCAAAATAGTGTTTGAAAATTTCCAAGATCATGATCACTTAATTATTCTTCTTAATCTCCTATTGAAATTCCATCATCATCATCATCAATTTTTTGTGCAAGAGAAGCTTCTTTATCTTTTTTTCTGGAGAATTACCTTTTTGAATTTTTCATTTGTTGGGTAATGGATAATTTATTTGTAGGAAATTATCAAGTTTTGTAATTGTGTGACATTTTTCTTTAGGAGTTTTCTTTTCTTGATCTTGATTCACTTTATATGAATAACTTTGATTTCCATATACCTTATCAGAAACTTCACCCATCATCTTCTATTGTCAATTTTATTAATTTCAGGTGCAATATCTTCATAATCTTTCTTCCTTTGAACTTTAGCTTTTCTTCTCCATATCTTCTTATAATTTTCTCTAATGATGGAGATACTTGGATTCATGGAATACTTTGGCAATCTACATTCACTAACATTATGACCATAATTTTTTCATTTTTAGCATTCAATATTGAAGTCTTGTAAGGGAGAGAATGAGTTATGATTTTTTCTTTCTGCATTATTCTTATTGTTTTCATATGTTTGAACATTTCTTGGATTGTACTTAATAGAAGATTTACAATGTACTTATTTATGTCCAAAATTATTGCATGGATAGAAATATCCAAGGAAAATGTATTTATTTCCTTTACAGGGATTCCTTTTGATGATTCTATTCTTTTTGTCATCTTTTTCTTTAGTAGGGAGTGCAGATTTCTGTTTATTTGGGACAGTCTTCAATGGTATTTGGGACATATTTTCTTCTCTACTTATGGAGTTATTAAGAGAATCTTCATAGCTTATTGGTTATTTTTCATTATTTTTTTCTGTAGAGGGATCATCTGAGCCCATCTTATACAACTGTCCATCTATGATTTGAAAATTTGCAGCACGGACTACCAACTTGAACTGAACTATCTTAGCGAATTGATCATCGACTTTTCTAATGACCAACAATTGTGCATCTAGTAGTGTATCCTCCAAACTTGTAGGTTCCTCTCCATGTTCCTACCTAGACTGTCTTTTTATGTCTGGTTCCCAGTTTCAGCTGCACCTGGTACCTAGACCCTTCTTCCTTTTGCTTTTAGTGAGAGATTTGAGGTAGTTGGTTGTCATAGTACAGCTTCAACCGGCTCCCATTTACCAAACATTATTTCCATTATCCATTAAGGGTCTTCAACTGCGCAACTCCTCCTTCTGTGACATAAGAAACCTCAAATGGCCCAGGCTAATGTGTCCTGAACTTCCATGGATGCTTCATGAACTTGTTGTCATATAACAATACCAAATCTCCCTCCTTAAATGCTTTCCTCCTGATATGTCTGTCATGGTAAGCCTTTTCTCGTTCTTTCTGTACCTCCTGCTGAAATCCTGCAATAAACATCTCTTCTTCTAGTTCTAACAATTGCGCAAGCCTGTCTTGAACAACGTTAGTGTCATCCATACCTGTAAATGTTACAAGTCTTAAACTAGGAACCAAGTATTCCATAAGTACTATTGCTTCCAATCCATATACTAAATTAAAGGGAGTCTGTGTTGTCAACTTCTTGCAAGTAGTTCTATAAGCCCATAATACTACTGGAATTCTTAAATCCCAATCATCTTTGTTGACACTACAAATCTTAGTCAGTGTTGTCTCCAAGATATTATTGAAATCTTTGATTGTACCATTTTCCTTTGGGTGGTATGGAGTGCTCTTCTGATGGTGAACTTTGAATTTCTGAGTCAAGGATTCAATAGTTTTGTTGATGAAGTGTGTACCTTGATTACTCATGAGGATCTTCGGGCATCCAAATCTAGTTATAATATCCTCAAAGATGAACTACACAGCTATAGCTGCACTACATTCCTTAAGTTCTCTTGCTTCTGCTCATCTAGTCAAATACTTTGTCGTAGTGATAATGTATCTCGCTCCTGGGTGCCTTCTTGGTGGGCTAATAGGTCCCACAAAGTCAATGCCCCATTTCTAGAATACTTGTAATGTTAATTGTGGTGCCAAAGGAATATCATCCCTTCTGGAAGGATTTCCTACTCTTTGATATACATCGCAGGCTTTGTAGTGTTCCTTAGCATCCTTATGTAAAGTAGGCCACCAGAGGCCAGCTCTGAGAATATTTTGCGTTGTTTATTTCCCTGCATAATGTCCTCCCACAATGCCTTCATGCGCTTCAGCAAGAATCAATGGTCTTTCTGCCTCCATAAAACATATCCTCAAGATTTCATCTGGTCACATCATATACAACTGTCCATCTATGAGTTGAAAATCTGCAGCTATGAGTTTAAAATCTATAACACCCCAGGTTTTGAACCCCCATATTAAATAATGTATTGTTACAATGCTGAGAGGCCAGGGTGCCCAAACAATTATTAAAAGGCTAGTGTGCCCAAGACATGTAATTTTTTCTATCATTATTAATAATAAATATATGGTTGGTTGCTAGACAGACAAGGACTATAATTATATGGGGATATGATTCAACAAGAGAGGGGGCTTGAGGGGTTAAATGTTTATTTCCTATTTTAATTACCCTTTTGTCTAAGGGAGGGGATCGGTTACGTGAGCTTCTTGGGGAAGGCCAGGAGGTTCTTGATTCCCCATGAGGTTACTTAAAACTTCCTCTGGTCTGATGGGGGGGTTCAACTAATGTCTTGCTCGTTGATTTCCTATACATTCATTCATTTCCCCTCATTCACATTCATGCACCCACTTACCCATTCATTGATCCATCCTCATATGTGTCTTGGATTGGGAAAGGGAACTGAACTACCAAATAATTAGCCATGGGATAGTTGGTTGTAGTGGTCGCTGGAGTGATCCAACCGTGACTTGAGGCCTGCATGTCTGAGATGTGTTGGCCTGTGTCTAACATTGCTCACAATTTCAAGTACTGAGAGTTTCAACATAGAGATTATGGACCAGTTTCACTAGAGCCCAAATAAGGAGAAGGACTGCTTGAGGGACTGCAAGGCAGAGAAGGGTGGAGGTTTGTTCTCTCGAGTGGTGAAAGTTGGGTAGAAGAGAGTTGGGTACTTGGATTGTTGTGAGAGATGCGAAGCATGTGTGAGCTTGCTTGTTGACTAGTTTGGGAAGCCAAGTAACACTTTGGAACCATCCTTGTGGATTCATAGCCCTGACTCAAGGGTGACACTACTATTGAGATTTGGAACAATAGTGTCTACGGTTGGGTGGAACGTCCTTAGTCTGCAGATAATTGGTGTCATCTTTCATAAATATAAGTGCTCTCTATTATGGTATCATTTGCATGTACATGAATGTATTTTCGTTGTATATTTAATTATCGTTTAATTGAATCTTTAGACTATGCATGCTTCCTGACTATTGTTGTTCATGTCGTTAAATTCTTTCCTTTTATGCATCCTTAAATTTTAAAAATCTATCGATAAGAGAAATAATTCCAAGGGCATGCTTGAAGGTAGCGTACCACAGCCTGTGGTTGGCTGGGTATGTTACAGTTTGGTATCAGAGCTTCTGGTTGAAACACCGGGTCGGTATGGGCCGGGCTTATTGATGAAACTCTTGTGTTCGAGATTGAAATCTGAACTCGAAGTTGAAAAGTTTAGGAGGAATGGCATTGTAGAATCTATGTAGGAGATAGAACACCAGAAACTCGTGTAAGGGTTTCGAAGGATCATCACTATCCCCTTTGAATTTGGGAGTGATGGCCACTGTAATATCGAGAGAGATATGGGATTGTTGGATCGGCGGACAGACGAACATGGGGTTGTCCGATGAAAAGGAAGCAAGGGTTAAGGTCACAACCGTCAAATCCCATTGGGGAGTGAGATCAACGGATGGAAGGCATTGTGGGGAACTAAGTTGCATGGGAGATAATTTCCTAAGGAATTCCCGCAATCCAAACCACGGTTTCCCCAAGGGATTATGTATCAGCATCAAGAGAATTTCGGGGCGACAAGAGGTTTACTCCAAACCGTCGATGTGTGCCCCTGCAAATTGAAAGGCATGTAGTGATGTGACATCTTAGGGCTCAAACATTGAAACTCTGTATAGATGAAGTATATATTGATCATCGATCACCAAGAGGTACATGTCGATAGATCAGTAACTCTCGAGAAATATGTTCGGGAGGTTTTCAGTTGATATTTGAAGCTCTCTAAGCCCGGAATACCGAAGAGTTGAAGTAAGCCTCAACCGTTCGATTCAAGAGGACACATAGCAAAATCCCGTGTACTTCGAGGAGGTTTTGAAATTTGATATTTTTGAAACCTGAACACCCAAAAGGATCTCAACCATTGATATGTCGAGAGCCATGCATCACTAGATGAAGTAAACCTCAACCTCCAGATTAAGGAGGGCACTCGGTGCCTATCCATGGACTCTAGGTGAAGACCCGAAGTGAATCTTAGTTGTCTGATCCAGGAGGATACATGGTGATAGATTGGCCAGTTTGGGAATGCAGAGTTTGGGAGAATTGGAAGTGTGCTAGTATGGAAACTCTCAAAGTCCTGAAGCCAAAAGAGCCAAAGTGATGGGGCACATTGACATCACCAGGAGGTGATGTGGACCCCGAAATTTCCCAAGTGACATGGCTTGTGCACATCACCTAGGATGACATGAACACATTGAGTTCGAAGGATCATGATTGTCCCCTTCAAATTCGGGAGCGATCGCCATTGTAATATCGGGAGAGATCTAGGATTGTTGGATCGACGGACAGGAGAAAAAGGGCCATTCGATGAAAAGGAGGCAAGGGTTAAGGTCACAACAGTCGAATCTCATTGGAGAGTGAGATGAACGGACATGAGGTGTTTCGGGGAAATAAGTTGCATTGGAGATAATTTCCAAAGGTGGTCCCGCAATCCAAACCACGGTTTCCCCAAGGGGTTACGTGTCAGCATCAAAAGAATTGTTGGGTGAAAAGAGGGTTACTCCAAACCACCAACGCATGCCCTCACAAATTGAAAGGCATGCAGTAATGTGACATGTTAGGGCTCGAACAACAAAACTATGTATAGCCGAAGTATATCCTGACCATCGATCACCAAGAGGTACGTGTCAATAGATCAGTAACTCCTGAGAAATTTGTTCAAGAGGTTTTCAGTTGAGATTTGAAACTCTCGAAGCTTGGAACGTCGGAGAGATGAAGTAAGCCTCAACTGTTTGATTCAAGAGGACACATGGTAGAATCTTGTGTACTTCGAGGAGGTTTTGAAATTTAAGATTTCTAAAACTTAAAGACTCGAAAGGATCTCAGCCATTGATCTATCAATAGCGACGTGTCACCAGATACATGGCTTTGGATAATATCCAATGGGGCCAAATAAGTTTTGAAATTTGAGATTTCCTTAGTCTAAAGACCCGAAGTAAACCTCAACCGTCGGATTAAGGAGGGTACGTGGTGCATATCCATGGACTCTTAGTGAAGACCCGAAGTGAATCTTAGTCGTCTGATCTAGGAGGAGACATGGTGACAGATTGGCTAGTTCGGGAATGCGGAGTTCGGGAGAATTGGAAGTGTGATAGTATGGAAACTCTCGAAGTCCCTAAGACAAAAGAGTCGAAGTGATGGGGCATGATGATGTCACCAGGAGGTGATGTGGACCCCAAAATTTCTGAAGTGATGTGGCTTGTGGACATCACCTGGGATGACATGGACACATGGAATGTGTTCCATGTGTCATTAATTTTTGAGAATTTGGAGTATTGAAAATTTAGTTATAACGTGACATGTTTCACCCGCATGATTGGGCCACGTGTCTTCTTCTAGTATTTCTCCACGTTGCAACAAATTGTGCAATCCAAAGAGTGGGCACTCTGAAGGGGAAATACGTGAGGGTTAGCGTTAGGTCGAAAACTCCCAAAGGCCCGAAGGATGGAGTAAGTATCGACCATTGATTCCAGAAGACACACATCGAAGGATATTCGAATTTGGGTGAAAGAACTATGGGAGAAAGTGAACGAGGAAAGTTTGAAACTTTCGAAGCCCGAAGAGTCGAAGCAATTCATAGCCACTGATCTATGTGAGGAAACCCATTGACAAATCATGAACTCCGGGTAAAAGTGTTATGGGAGGAGGCAAGCGAGGAAAGTTGAGATTCCCGAAGCATGAAGTCCCGAATTGGATCTCGATCATTGATCGTGAAAGAGGACGAGGACCGTTGATCTGGTCTTGTCTGAAATTTTCGAAGTCTGAAAGCTCTAAACAAGCTCTTTTTGAGCTAAGCACAGGCTCATGACTGTGGTCATATGGATATTAAGAGGTTAGAGAAGGAGGGATAGGGGTCGAATTGGTGCTCTTCAAGACATAAAAGTGTTAAGGAAGGATTTAGACATGGTTTCTAGTCATGGTCACCTAGTAAGGTGGTTTGAAGGAAGCACCTGCACAGGATGAGATTATGTGTCAGCCAAGGATAATAAGACACTGTTATTTTTGGAGAATGGGAATATTGTCTCCATGAACAACAACAAAAAAAAGATACATGTAGTATGGTTTGGCAATTTTGTTTATCATATGTATAATTCTAACAAAATGGTCACTTGCACATTTTGCATAATTAAGGGGCTTAAGAACATCAACTGAGGATGCATATTGAGGAAATGAAAGAAGACGAGGGAGCCTCCAGTCATGATAAGGAGGCTGAAGGCTAGAATACCAGAGTTGGTAATGCAAAGACAGAGTCCAATGGATGCAAAGGAAAAGGAGAACAAGAAACATTAATAGAAATAATAAGAAGCCTAAAGATGGAAGTGAAAATCTACAAAGCAGTCAATGAGATATTGATGAGAGAGAAAAGTCATATAAATGATCAAGTGTTGTAGGTCTTAAATCAATTGCAGAGATAAGCGACGAAGGGATCAAACTCAAGACAAGAGGACCATGAAAGAAGGGATGATCGTGGAACAGATGGTTATTCCAAAAGTGCTAGAAGAGATCATGGGCACCACTCACCTCCTTACTTAGAAATAAATTTTTGTGCAGTGGATGATCATATAAGAAGTCCAGAGGTGTCTCCTGTCAGACACCAAACAAGGAAACAAGAGGTAGATAGTTTGCAAGGAGAGTTGATGAAGCTCAATCCACCTTACTTCGATGGTGAAAGAGAAAGGGAAGACGACATCGAAGCATGGTTGCTTGGACTCCAAAGATATTTTTACTTGCAAAACTATTCGTCCGACCTGGAAGCCACCTACCATTTACATAAGAAAGTTGCAATGTGGTGGGACCAACTGAAGCAAGTGTAATATGTTAATGAAATTAAGATCACTTGGAAGTAGTTCAAGAAGTACTTCCAGAAGGAGTACCTCTCAGATCATTTCTATGAAAATAAAATGTAGGAGTTATTTGAACTCAGGTTGGGAAGCATGACTATGGCAACATATGAGAAGAAGTTCTTGGGATTGTTAAAGTATGTCAGGTTCATTGGTGATGAGAAAGTGAAAATACAAATATTTCTAAGTGGACTGCCATCCTTTTATAAGAAAAATATCAAGTATGATGAACCCAAGACCTTGAATGAGGTCATCAGGAACGCTAAATATTTGTATGAGTAAGGCAAGGGAAGAGAATCCCTACATAAATATTGGAAGGATAAGAAAAATGCAAAGTTTGATTAGAGGAGGAAAGGATTCAAACCTCCCTTCAATAGGAATGAGCCTAATAGAAATCATCAAGATCAATATGCTAAGGGAGATTTCAAGAAAGAATATTCCTTGGGAAAAAGGGGAAGACCACCAATACAATGTTGGGGATGAAAGGAAGATCACTTGTACAAGTATTTCCCACACAGAAAGGACAAGGTGAAGACTATGAAAAACCTCCAAGAGGCTACAACATTCAAAGATATGGGAAGAATCTATCTAGCTTTAGATGATCAACAAGTAGAGTATGAGTCCAATATGATCAAGGTGGAAGGTAAGATCATAAATCAACCTGTTTCTATTTT
Organism: Picea engelmannii; assembly: GCA_009831015.1. Classification (NCBI taxonomy): domain Eukaryota; kingdom Viridiplantae; phylum Streptophyta; class Pinopsida; order Pinales; family Pinaceae; genus Picea; species Picea engelmannii. The sequence continues at coordinate 61,175 of ML843259.1, forward strand.
GATTGATTCAAGAGAAAGTCATTGATACATTGATCCTAAGATAGTGGATAGATTAAATTTGGAGAAAAGTAAACTTGGAAAAGAAAGTTTGGTTCAATTGGCCATTGGGACCAAAAGAAGAATCCATGATATGGTCAGAAGTTGTTCCATAAATCTTAATGGCATGAATACTAGTATTGATATAAATTTCATACCATTAAGGTCTTATGATATTCTGATTGGAATGGATTGGTTGGAAATGAATCATGTTGTCCTACATTCTCATAACAAGACATTTACATGTCTTGATGGAAATGGAAAACATAGCATTGTGAAAGGAATTCCAAGACCCATCGCTAGAAAGGAGATTTCATCCTTACAACTAAAACGATGTTTTAGGAAAGGATGTCAATTATATGCAACTCATGTGGAAGAGTGGGATAATACAAAGGGGCCAAGCCTCAATGATTTCTCGTTACTACAGGAATTTGAAGATGTATTCCAAGAAATACCTGGATTTCCACCAAGAAGGCAGATAGATTTATCAATTCATTTAGTGCTAGGAGATACCTCGGTGTCAAAAACACATTACATAATGAGCATACTCGAGTTAAAAGAATTACATATGCATTTGGAGGAATTGTTGAAGAAAGGGTACATACGTCCAAGTGTTTCACCTTGGGGAGCACCAGTACTTTTTGTCAAAAAGAAGGATGGAACATTGAGGCTGTGTATTGACTTCTGATAGCTGAAAAAGTACACCATAAAGAACAAGTATCCTCTACCCGAAATTGATGACCTCTTTGATCAACTAAGAGGATAAAATGTATTCTCAAAGATTGACTCGAGGGCAGGATACCATCAGGTAATAATCAAGGAAGAAGACATTCATAAGACAACCTTTAGGACTAGGTATGGGTATTATGAATTTGTAGTGGTGCCATTTGGACTGACCAATGCACCAACTGTCTTCATGTGCTTAATGAATGGCATAATTACAAATTATTTGGATAAGTTTGTCATAGTATTCCTAGATGAAATACTTATCTATTCTAAGTCTGAAGAGGATCATGAACATCACTTAAGACTGATGTTGCAAGTACTGAGAGAACATCACTTGTATGCCAAGATGAGTAACTTATTTTTTATCAAAAGTAGATCCATTACTTGGGACACATTATTTCAGAGCAGGGCATAGTGGTATATCCAGAGAAGATCGAAGCCATTAGAGGATGGCCAACACCCAGAAATGTGTCAGACGTCAGATCTTTTATGGGATTGCCTGGCTACTATAGAAGATTCATAGTAGGGTTCTATAATATTGCTCATCCCATCACTTCTTTGCAAAATAAGGGAACTAAATTTGAATGGACACTCAAGTGTGAAAATAATTTTAATATGTTGAAGGAATTACTTACTAGTGCACCCGTGTTAAAGATTGTTGACCAAAACGAAAGATTTGTGGTATGTACAGAGGCATGTAAGGAAGGGCTTGGGGGAATCCTCACACAAAATGGACATGTCATTTGATATGAGTCCAAAAATATTAAGGAACATGAGAGGAACTATGTCACCCATCACTTGGAACTTGTTGCCATTGTTCACGCCTTGAGGATGTGGAGGCATTATCTCATGGGGAAGAAATTTGAATTAAGGATAGACCACATTGGCCTGAAGTATATTTTTGGATAGCTAACATTGAATGCCAAGAAAACAAGATGGTTGGAATTTGTAAGTGAATATGAGTTCGATATCAAGCATATCAAGGGAAAAAATACTAAATTTTTCGATGCACTTAGTAGAAGAGTGCATACCATGCATGCTACTATTGTCATTATGCATTATTCAGACTTGAAGAGAATAATTTTAGATGGTCTTATTACAGACCCGCATTAACTATAGGTAAAGGAAATCTTACAACAAGGAGATGTACACCAGAAAATAAAGGAGTATGAGATAAAGGAATACAAACTACTCATGCAAAAAAATAGAATCTATGTTCCTAGTTCTGGAGAACTGAAGAATTTGGTACTGAAGGAAATGCATAATGTTTCTTATTCTTGAAAACAATTACAGCAGTAAGAAGGCAGTTCTTTTGGTCGGGAATGAAGAAGGATGTGTTTTATTACATTGCTCGATGTATAGAATGTCATAACGTAAAGGATGAGCATAGGAACCCAACAGTTTTGTTGCAACCATTGCCAATCCTAGAGAAGAAATAGGAAGTGGTCACCATGGATTTCATCACAGGATTACCCATAATGAATAAGAAACATGATTCAATCATGGTGGTGGTTGAAAAATTAACAAAGGCTGCTCATTTTGTGTCCGTGAAGAGAACACATAGAGAGGCTAATATTGCAAAGATTTTCATGAAGGAAATTGATAGGTTGCATGGGATACCTAGGACAATTGTCTTGGACATAGATACAAAGTTTAAATCCAATTTTTGGAGGGGATTGTTTAAAGTATTTGGCACAAATATAAAATTTAGTAAAACATATCATCCCCGGACAGATGGGAAAAACAGAGAGAGTCAATCAAATAATTGAAGACATGCTGAGAATGTATGTGATGGATAAGCCATCTAAGTGGGAAGATTACTTACACTTGGTTGATTTGCATATAATAATGGGTATGAAGCTTCATTAAGAATGAGCCCATTTGAAGCCTTATATGGTAGGAAATATGATACTCTAGTAAGCTGGCACAACCCAACAGATAGAGTGATACTTGGGTCAGAGTTCCTCAAGGACATGGAAGACGAGGTGGTTAAGATCAAGCATAATTTAATGGAAGCTCGTGATAGACAAAGTTTATGCAGAAAAGAACATGACAACTGGAGAATTTAAAGTAGGGGAGAATGCACTTTTGAAAGTGAATCCCAAGAAAATCTCTTTGAAATTGGGTAGTTGTACAAACCTGGCAGCCAAATTTTGTGGTCCATTTCAAATATTGGGCAGTATAAGGTCAGTTGCATACATTCTTGCATTGCCTACTTCCATGAATGTGCATAATGTATTTCATGTATCTTTACTAAAGAAATATGTGCCCCTAACCATGTTATTGATTGGAATCTGATTCAGGTAGAGAAGGAGGGATATTTTCAGGTTCAGCCAATGTGTGTATTGGACAGAAAAGTCAAAATTCTCCTGAATGGAGTTATAGAGATGGTAAAAGTTCAGTGGACCTGCTACGGTCCTAAAGATGATACCAGGGATCATGAAGATGCCATGCAGGCATATTACCGACAAATTTTTGAATAAATTTGAGATTTTGATCTCTATTTTGTATATGCACTGAGGACAGTGCCAAAATAAGGGGGAGAGAAAGTAGCACCCCAACCTTTGAACCCCCATTCTAAATAATGTATTGTTATAATGTTGAGATCTCAGGGTGCCCAAACAATTATTAAAAGGCCAGTGTTCCCAAGACATGTAATGTTTTCTATCATTATTAATAATAAATACATGGTTGGATGCTAGACAGACAAGGACTAGAGTTATAGAGGGCTATGATTCCACAAGAGAGGGGGCTTGAGGGGATAAATGTTTATTTCCTATTTTAATTACCCTTTTTTCTAAGGGAGGGGATCATTTATGTGATATTCTTGGGGAAGGCCAGGAGGTTCTTGATTCCCCACGAGGTTACTTAAACCTTCCTCTAGTCTGATGGGGGGGTTCGACTAATGGATTTTTCGATGATTTCTTGTATGTTCATTCATTTCCCCTCACACACTTTCACGCACCCACATACCCATTCATTGATCCATCCTCATCCACGTCTTCTATTGGGAAAGGGAACCAAACTACCGAAGAATTAGCCACGTGATAGCTGGTTGTAGTAGTCATTGGAGTGATCCATATGTGACTTGAGGCTCGCATGTCTAAGATGTGTTGGCCTATTTTCACCGTTGCTCACAGCTGCGAGTTCTGAGAGTTCCAACATCGATATTATGGACCAGTTAATCTGGAGCCCAAATAAGGAGAAGGATTTCTTGAGGGACTGTGTGGCAGAGAAGGGTGGAGGTTCATTCTCTCAGGTGGTAAAAGCTTGGTAGAAGAGAGTTGGGTACTTGGATTTCTGTGAGAGATGGGAAGCCTATGAGAGTTTGGGTGCTGACTGGTTTGGGAAGCCTGGTAACACTCTGGAACTTTCCTTTTGGATTCATAGCCCTGGCTCAAGGGTGACGTTTCTGTTGAGATTTGGAACAGTAGTGTATACGGTTGGGTGGAACGCCCTTGGTGTACAACTAGTTGGTGTCATCTTTCATAAAGATAAGTTCTCTCTGTTATGGTATCATTTGCATTTATATGAATGTATTTTTGTTATATATTTAATTATCATTTAATTGAATCTTTAGACTATGCATGTTTGTTGACTATTGTTGTGCATGTCATTAAAGTCTTTCTTTTTATGCATCCTTGAATTTTAAAAAGGTATCGGTAAGAGAAAGAAGTCCAAGGGTGGTCTTAAAGGTACCGTACCCTGACCTGTGGGTGGGTAGGTATGTTACAACATGGTACCTAGACCCTTCTTTCTTTTTCTTTTACTAAGAGCTTTGAGGCAACTGGTTGTCATAGTATAGCTTCAACCGACTCCCATTTACCAAACTTTCTTTCCATTCTCCATTAAGGGTCTTCAACTGTGAAACTTCTTGCTTAGTGACATAAGAAACCTCAAATGGACCAATCCAATGTGTCCTGAACTTCCTTGGATGCTTCATGAACGTTTTTTCATATAACAATACCAAATCTCCCTGCTTAAATGCTTTCCTCCTGATATGTCTATCATGGTAAGACTTTTCTCTTTCTTTATGTACCTGTTGATGAAATCATGCAATAAACATGTCTTCTTCCAGTTCTAACGTCTGCGCAGTCCTGTCTTCAATAGAACCGGTGTCATCCATACTTGTAAATGTTGCAATTCTTAAACTAGCAACCAAGTATTCCATATGTACTACTTCTTCCAATACATATACTAACTTAAACGAAGTCTATGTTGTCATCTTCTCGCAAGTAGTTCTATAAGCCCATAATACTACTAGAATTCTTAAATCCCAATCATCTATGTTGACACTACAAATATTAGTCAGTGTTGTATCCAAGATCTTATTGAAAGCTTCAAATGTACCATTCGCCTGTGGGTGGTATGGAGTGCTCTTATGATGGTGAACTTTGAATTCCTGAGACAAGGATTCAATAGTTTTGTTGATGAAGTGTGTTCCTTTATCACTCATGGGCATCCTCGGGCATCCAAATCTATTTATAATATACTTAAACATGAAATGCACACCTATAGTTGCACTACAATCCTTAACTGATCTTGTTTCTACCCATCTGGTCAAATACTGTGTCATAGTGATAATGTATCTTGCTCTTGTGCACCTTCCTGGTGGGTTAATAGGTCCCACAAAGTCAATGCCCCATTTCTCGAATACTTGTAATGTTAATTGTGGTTCCAAAGGCATCTCATCCCTTCTCGAAGGCCTTCTTACTCTTTGACATACATCATAGAATTTGTAGTATTCCTTAGCATCCTTATCTAAAGTAGGACACCAGAGGCCATCTCTGATAATATTTTGCATTGTTTCTTTCCCTGCATAATGTCCTCCTATGATGCCTTCATGCTCTTCTTCAAGAATCAATGGTCTTTCAACCTCCATAACACATCTCCTCAAGATATCATCTTGTCCCATCTTATACAATTGTCCAACTATGAGCTGAAAATCTGCAGTGTAGAATACCAATTGTTTTTTTTGAATGATTGTGTACTCGCGAGGTGCCATTTCGGTGGATAGGAACTAAAATATATTGGTGAAGTGATCATAGAATTTTTTGATGACCAACAAATGTGCATCTGGCAGTGTATCCTCCAAACTAGTAGGTTCCTGTCCATGTTCCAACCTAGATAAGTGACAAGTCGTTTATTCATTCTTCATGGTTTGACCACAATTTCAAAATCATACTCCTGGAATAGTAGTAGCCATATTCATATTATTCCCCCCAACAATGGCTTGTTGACTAAGTACTTTAATGCATAATGATCAGTGAAAATCTTGAAATGTCCTCCCAGCAAATAATGTTTGAATTTATGTAGTTCATATACAATAGCCAAGCCTTCTCTTTCAGTCATAGCATAGTTCCATTCAACTATAGAAAGATTCTTGTTGGAAAAGGATATGGGGTGGTCGATGTCTCCTGCACCCGATTGTGATAAAACTAATCCTAATGTAATGGATGAAGCATCGACATGAACATTCAACTCCTTACTCCAATCTAGAAAAACCCAGATGGGCGCAGTGACCATTTTTTGTTTTAGTGTGTCGAAGATATGTTGGCATTCCTCTATCCATTGGAACTTACTATATTTCTTTAATATCTTCTCCATAGGAGTTGTTATTTGTGCATAACCCTTAATAAACTTGATGTAGTATCCAGTGTGTCCTAATGCAGTGCGAAGTTGTCTGACCGAAGTAGGGGGAGGTAGATCAACAATGATGGCAATATTGGAAGGATCCACCAACAACCCCTACTTACACACAATATGTCCTAGCTGTAATCCAAAAGGTGAAAATAAAATACACTTTTTTCAAATTCAGGG
>WSFP011332290.1:0-38806 GCA_009831015.1 Picea engelmannii
CAAGTCTCTTTTTCCTGAAGGCAACTGAACCAAGTCCCAAGTCTGGTTATTTACCAAAGAATCAATTTCCTCTTTCATGCCTTGCTCCCACTTCTTTTTAGTGTTTACTTGCATTGCCTCTTCATAACATTTTGGTTCACCAAAATCAGTCAACAATAAATAATATAATGAAGGAGAGTATCGTTCAAGGGGTCTACTTAACCTGGTATATCTTCTAACAACACTTGCAGGAGTTTGAGGTACTTGTTTCTCCCATTGTTGTATATTTTTATTTTCTGGTACCTTTGGAATTTCTTTTCAGCGATTTCATCAAGCACTGTGTATTCTGTTTTTTATTTTTCCTGTTTCTTTCCCTGCAATTGATCTTTGTACATGACCTTCTCATTGAATATGCATCTCTACTCCTAATGATTTTGCGATTTTCATAATCCCACAAGCGATAACCAAAATCATTAACACTGTATCCAATAAAGGTACACTTCTTGGATTTTGCCTCAAGCTTTGTTCTATTTTCTTTATCAATATGGACAAATGATTCACAACCGGAAGACTTAAAAAATGAATAGTTTACCTTTTTACCTATCCATGCCTCCTCTGGAATTCCACCATCTAAAGAGCTTGAAGGTCCTATGTTTATCAAATAAACAACAATATCTACAACATCTTCCCCAAACTATAAGGGGAACCCAACATGCAATCTCATACTCCTTGCACTCTCCATGATTGTCCTATTCATCCTTTCTGACACACCATTTTCTTATGGTGTTCCTGGAACTGTTTTCTCTCTATGAATCCCATGTTATGAAAAGTAATCATCAAACTTCTTGATGCAATATTCACCTCCATTGTCTAATCTGAGACACTTCAACCTTTTTCCTGTCTCATTCTCAATCAAATATTTTCATTTCTTAAAAGTATCAAAAACATCAGATTTTTGTCAAATACAATAAACCAAAGTTTTTCTAGTTGCATCATCAATAAAAGTAACATAATAATGATATCCACCAAGAGATGATACTTGAGATTGTCCCAATACATCTTTATGCACAAGCTCTCACCTTTCACTCTTCTTTTCTTTTCCAACTCTGAGAAGTCTGACTCTCTTTTGTTTTCCATAAACAAAGTGCTCACAGAAATCCAAATCAATTTGTTTAAGATCTAGAAACAAATTTCGTTCGTGAAGTATCTGCATCCCCTTCTCACTAATGTGTCTAATCCTATGATGTCACAGTGTTGTATCCACTCATGTAGAAGCTAAAGAGAAAGAAGAGTTAGTATTACTAGTACATAAATACAATGCACCTACCTTATCTCCTTTTGCTATCACCAATGATCCTTCAGTGACCTTCCACGCCTTATCTGTAAATATAGATATACATCCTTCACTTGCCAATTGCCTAGTTGAAATTAGATTTTTCCTTAGATCTAGAACATGTCTTACCTCTTTCAACAACCATTGGTTTCCATTATTTTTCTTTATTTGTACCTTTCCCATTTCAACAATTTTGCATGGTGCATCATCACCCAAATGAATATGTCCAAAATCACCTTGAACATAATCTAGACAATGTTTCCTATAGGGTGTGGCATGAAATGAAGCCCCTGAATCTACTACCCAAGACATAGAAATATTATCTACAGAAAGAATCAAACCATCTTTTAACACATCACCTGTTACATTTTCTTCTTGATTTTTCTCTTGTTGTCCATCTCTTTGTTTCTTTCTTCAGATGTCCTTTCTTCCCACAATTCCAGCACTCTATCTTTTCCATTCTGGATTTGGATCTTCCCTTTGTAGAATTCTCGTGGCTCCCTGAGCCCTTTCCTCTATCCTTTTGTCTTCCCCTATTCTCCATGTTTAACGTATTACCTAATGTCTCACCTGTGTTTTTTCATCTCATTTCCTCGCTAAGGATAACACCAACAACATCATCAAAGTTTAGAGTGTTTGAACCAGAGACATAGTTACTTACAACCATGACCAAGCCATTCCATCTTTCTGGAAATGAGCACAAGATTAGAAAATCTATGACCTCATAATCAAAGTACACTTTTACAGAACTTAGATGATTAGTAACTGTATTAAATTCATTTAAATTATATGCAACAGACCCACCTTCTGACATCTTCATATTAAATAATCGTTTCATTAGAAATACCTTATTGGAAACTGAGGGTTTTTCATACAGTTTAGCCAATGCATCCATCAGTTCCTTCGTTGTATTTTCTTTTGAAATATTGAAATCCATTGACACTGTGAGGCTCAGCCGTATCATTCCTAGTGCCTTTTTGTCAAGAACATCCCATTCTTCATCCTTCATGGTCATTGGCTTCTTTTCTATTACGTCCAATGGTAGGAATAGATCCTTTTGATATAAATAATATTCTGTATGCATCTTCCATAATTGGTAGTTTTGGTCATTAAATTTCTCGACCCTAAACTTTCCATCTTCTGCCATTGCTCCCACTCGAACCAGGAACCCTCTTTTCTATGATTTACATTTCTCTTTGATACCAGTTGTCAAAAAAACAAGATCGAAGAGAAATAAAATAAAACAAATTTGGAAATAAAACACATAAGATACATAATACAATAGAGACACAGATATACTTGGTTCACCCAGTGTGGGCTATGTCCACTAAAGAAATTGCCAGGCCCTTCTTTTTTATTATCTAGAAAAATGAAGGGATACAACCTATAACACACCTATTGTAACTTCCTCTTCTTTCTCTCATAGTCTCCTCTCTCATAATACAATAATCACACACTTACACAGCTGCAATACAATTCCCTCATAAAAAAGAGGGTTTTCTTCTAGGGAAAAAAACCCTAAAATAACTTCTACTGACAGATCTGTGACCTTATAATGAACAATCCAGATTGACTACGAAATTATAGTATTTTATAAGGAAATTTTTCCTTCGTGGGCTTCGCCCCTGAACCCCTGCAGGGGGGGAAGCCCACCATGAAACCCCTCCACAGTCTTCATGGGATATAAACATGGCTGAAAAAAAGACCTTTGAATCATGAAGATAATCAAGCTCCACAACCAACAACAATAACTCACATGTGCATGGTTTCGTGATTAATCGTGAGTAGCTAACTTGAGTTTATTGCACTTTAATGGATTCCAGTAGTGTTATAACTATTGGAAATAAAACAAAAACAAATACAAAATCAAAGCAAGTTGAAAAGCAATCTAGATCAAATATGCAAGTGAATGTAAACTAGATTCGAAGAATATTTGAATGGGCACAACAATATGAAGAATTAATGACAAAAAAAGAGAATAATTGTGCTTTAAAAGAAATTGAACATATGGAAAGTGACAAATATATAAGATTTATAAATGCAAGAATAATATAATAGACAATAAGAAGAATGAATGGAGAGAGGAACAATGCTATATTTTATGAATTCAACAAATTGTGTACATGATCAAGTTTATAAACCAATCAATCTATGAACAAGAAAGAAATAACAAAGTTTGAATGAGTGAAATGAATGTGAAATAACTTCAATTCTTTGTAGTTAAATATCTGAGTTTTAAGTAAAATTTCCTTACAAATAATTGATGTTTAAATGAAATGAAAGAGGCACAAAATATTCATAATCAACTTCTATATAATCATATTTCAATAGGGCACAATGTGACTATCAAAAGTTGTGTTATGTTGAAGAGGTGAGTGGCAAAGAGTATGAGTTTAAAGTATGAGTGTGATAAGAATGGTGGGCTATATGATTCGATCTTGAATTTAGGAAATTATGGTAACATATAAATGTGGCACAAATTACACAAAGAGATTGACATGTGTGGCAACGCTAGTTAATAGAATCAACACAATTTGAACAAAGATGTATATACGCAGAACAAAGTATCACAATGTAGGAACCCAATTTAATATTGAAATGTATGACTATGTTATTTAGAGTGTTGATGCATACAATCGAAGAGTAAGATCTATGAGTTTTTAATTTCTAAAATCAAATGCACCAAACAAAATTGAAACATAGTGAACTAGAATTAAATAGAAACCCGATCTAAATTAAGACTACATTAAAACAAACACTACACATTACTATCTACTGAACACAAATAAAAGAACAGGGAGTCACTTGAGTCGAGGGGACCTACCCGACTTTGTATATGCACCTGGAAGGTGAACTCAAGCTAAATTGATGTGTAGTAGATCAACAAAACTCAATTCTCATTCAATTAAAACTCTAGTTACAAAAGGGAAACAATCAACTACTTGGATATTATTACAAGAATGAATCCCTTTCCTAAAAACTTAATGAATAAAAATGGTATTATCCACACCTTGATTTATACATAAAAATCACTTGAGGAGAAGATAGAACCGAATAAAAAAATCCCTCCTAAACTTGGACAAATTATTTGCAATTTGGAAAGTAGACAATTTTGGCTTTTTTACAAATTTGGGCAAATAATGCAATTTGGGTAGATCCGAATTGAATATTCAACCATATCTATTAAACCATTCCTAATATTGGAAAATTGCCCTACTTATTACTCAATTTATTATGCTACGAACAAAACCCATGTCTTGGATGTTTCATACTCACCCTCATATGACCGCAAATCACATTCAAAGATTGTTGTCTAGAATTTTCTGCTAAATTTGACCTGACCTTTGATTGTGAGATAGAGGCTCACACGTGTGACCTGGGTGTGAACCAAAGGAAAAAAACCATGTTGGAATCTATATCTTCAAACTCCATGTGGCCAAATCTCAGCTGGAGGGGTGGAAGTATACTAACGAATTATTGCATGTACAAGAAGTGAATTGGTAGTACAGGAATTGAATTGCATTGAGCTAAACTGTGGCCTATGTTTGAGCTTGTATGCAGGAAATTGAAGCTTGATGAAGACCACTTCAAATTGAGCATGTTGAAGATCACTTGGATAAAAGACCACTTTGGAACCTTGAAAATGTGTGCTTGGACTGACGATAGGGTATGGGAATACTTGGGTGTTGATTTCTGAAATGTGTGTTTTCAGTCAAACCTATAGCTTACTAAAAATACACAATTTTCTTGATCTGTAGGAATTCTTAACATGAAGCATCATCAACAAAAATATGATATAATCATCTTTAATCACTAAAAATATATAAAAATGATGTATTAACCACAACTCATGAACAAAGGTATTTAATGAATGTTTATGGTGTAGATGGGTGTGCGTTATTAGTGAAATGCAAAAATAGTTTAATAATAATGACTTTATTGGACAGAGAAATATACAAAAAGTGGATCCCAACACTCCTCCAAACCCGAGGGTTTGCATGTCCTCATGCAAACAATAAATTGCAAATCCTTGATCGTTATTCATTGTATACTCTGTTTAATTATATCACATGAGTATATGTTTGTGACATTGTTTCTTTGTGCTAGTGTTGGTTCTTGTGGAGAAACACTTTGGAGGTTGAAGGTGTTGATTCTTGTGGAGAAACAACCTTCACAACTGAATTTTGATCATATGGTCACAATGAACAGATTTTAATTTGATTTCCTTCAAAACAGAGCAACAAAAACTATCGTGAAAATGTAGGACAAGAAAGGGATGGGTCATCATAGAGCAATGGTGAATGGTATGAGTGTGGATAATAGTTTGTGAAATTATGAATATGGTGACAGTACGAATATGAAATTGGGCACTTTTATACTATGTACTTTACTTTCATTTTGAGACTAATATTTACCTGTGGTTCTTTGTTTGGATAGGAAACAATGACTTCATCCTCTTCTTTAGAACACTAAGATAATGACATTTGGGAATGTTTTATGATGTACAAAGAGAAGACATTATGGATGTTGCTTGTATTTGTATACCACAATAGCTTTTCTTTCATTCTTTTCATGGTCTTATAATCGGAGTATAAAATTTATTGTAGATGGTCGATTGATGGTTGGTGATGAGTACTTTGTAAGTGGTCATGATGTGTAGTGGAATGTAGAGTGGTTATGCATCATGTTTTCCAAATTCTTAGTAAATTAAAGAGATTTGTACATGTTTTACCTCAAGTTACCTTTTCATTGAATTCTAATGTGTTGTCGACTGGAATGAAGGATCCAATGCATGTTGACTGAATGTTTAAGATGAGAATGAGAAAGGCTGAGAACTGTTGAGAATATGAGAGAGAATTGAAGTTGATGAGAGATGAATCTGTTGAAACAGGTTGAACTTAATGATTCTAAAGGAAGAAAAAATTGAATCGAAGATAAACTAAAGATGTTGGAGATACTGACAAGAATATAAATATCTAGAAGGGATCTGAAGATCTCCCCCAAACCCAATGGTTTGCATGTCCTCATGTGAATTGTTTAAGATTGAGTGGTAGTCTTTTATTGGAACATGTGACTACAAGAAAACAAACTATTGCAAACTTTTGTTGATACCATGAAACCCTATAGTCTTCATCATAATCCCACATCTTAGCACAATTCTAACTATGTGAATTAATTTGTTGGAGTCAAACATAGAGATAAATAATTGGATTATCGATTGTTGAGGAATGTCATTAACCAACACGAGACAAATCACCATTAATGCCAATGAGTGTCAAGGTGCCATAGTACATCTTGCAAGGTATGAATGGATGAGCTAATGTTGAGTCACTTGCAATATCTGTCAACCAAGAGACCTTGATGAATTCACATGATTAACATCAAGGGGTCTTGCCATTGATGTATGCAAGTCCCAAGGTACTTTTACATATCTCTAAACTCGATCCCAGATGATTTGTTGGAGTCGATGGGACAAGATTTGTTAGAAGGTGGGCCTTAAGGAATCCCACATCAACTGATGCAAGTACAAAACATAAATTATTTGAAGAATACAATACAATATTTTAACCAACATAAACTTATAGAACTTATTGTGAACGTTTCCTACCAATTTCCTGGTTTTCAAGCAAAAATCATGTCCAGTTGCACCAGTAAACTGGTTTTCACAGCTAGACTTATTTTTCTCTTTATTGTTTTATTTATTTATTACATTATCCTACTCGACTTAAAAAAAGGAAGTCCTTTTCTCAAGTGTAGGAGTATTTCCAGTGAATCCATGTGTGTAACAGGATTACAAATATATTCCTACTCAAGTTTGAAATGTATGCTTTAATGTATACTAGAGCATGAGATACCAGATTCTTTGTATGATAGAATGTCAAGTATTGTTGAAGAAGAAAGTGGTGCTTCAACCTGATAGTTGTTTGGAACTAACATTTAATATATTCATGATTCTATTGCTTCATTTTCTCATTAAAACCACTTTTCATGTCCTTGTGTTTCTCTTGTTCATTAGCACTGATTTGTGTGTCTTCCTTTGTCATGCAATGCAAATATTCTTCTTTTTCATGATCGATCTCTTGAATGCATAAAGGATCTGATGATAGGCATGTTAGGAATTCCATGATCATGGGTTCTAATGACTGCTCTCCATCAAACGTGGTCCATTATTCTTTGGTATCCTCTTACTATTGTTCATGGAATTCTTCCTCTTTTATCACTTCTCAAAGTGCAGATATATTCTTGACTACTGTCAAGATTTTCTCTTCCTAAGAGGCATATATTATGGTTGTTGCTAGGATTTGAGAAAGTTCTTGGAGTAACATTCTCCTTTACTCAATGGGTTCTTGAATATTCTTTAATTCTACTTTGTTGGTTGGTAATCCATGTCTTGCACATGGATTAGTGTATAGGGTTCTTAAAACACCAAAAAATTTAAAAATCTTGAAGAAATGAAAGGGAAACACACTTAAAGAAAATACAAACAAACACATCAAAGTGCCACCGTGCTACTGGGATGTTTTTTTCACCAAGTTATTTGTTCACACAAGTTAGGCTTCTCTTGTTTTCATGAATCAAACTAAAAGAAAACACACTTGCATAAAAGGAAACAACAAGGCTTTGGAGAAACTCACTAAAGTGAATGCTTCGGGCTAGAACCCCTTCAGAAATTATGAAGTAAGGGAACATTTGCATCTTACTGCTTCTCCTCCCCCAAGTTGTGTAATCCAAAAGAAACCTACCTTCCTAAGCTCTAATCCATTTAGCACCTCTCCGACAATGGTTCCAAAAATGTTGAGCAAATTAGATGTTAATTTATTGACATTAAATTATCAACCGAGAGTTCATAAACTTCGAGATGAAAGAGAATGAAATGTAGGAATATAACCTATTATAGCCTAACTAACAATTAATGATTAATGTCAGCAACTAACTCAAACCCACACTTTGGAATTTAAATGAAAACTATGGAAGATGGAAATAAACACTAAGGATTAATGCATTGGTACACAAGAAAAACTAAGTGTTGTAAAGGCTCGGCTCATAATAACTCATTTATGCATGGTTATGTGAGTAATCGTGAGTAGCTAACTTGAGTTTCATGTCCTTTAATGGATTCCAATAGTGTTAGAACTGTTGGAAATAAAACCAAAAAAAATACAAAAGAAAAGCAAGTTGAAAAGAAATCCAAATCAAATCTACAAGTGAATGTAAACTGGACTCTGAGAATATTTTAATGGGCACAATAGTACGTAGAATTATTGATAGAGAAGAGAATGGTTTTTTTTTAAAATAAATTGAACATATGGAAAGTGACAAATATTTGAACTTTATAAACACGAGAATAATATAATGGATAGTAAGAAGAATGAATGGAGAGAGGAACAATGCTATACCTTTTGTATTGAACAAATTGTGCATATGATCAAGTTTATAAACCAATCAATCTATGAAAAAGAAAGAAATAACAGAGTTTGAATGGGTGAAATGAATATCAAATAACTTCAATTCTCTGTAGATAAATATTTGAGCTTTAGTTAAAAGTTCCTTGTAGAGAATCAATGTTTAAATCAAAATGAAAGAAGCACGCAATCTTCATAATCAAATTATATACAATAAGATTTCAATAGGGCACAATGTGACTATCAAAAGTTGTGTTATGTTGAAGAGGTGAGTGGTAAAGAGTATGAGGATAGAGTATGAGTGTGATAAGAATGGTGGGTTGTAGTATTCGATCTTGAATTTAGGCGGTTATGGTAACATATAAATGTGAAACAAATGATACAAAGAGATCGACACATTTGGTGACGATGGTTAATAGAATCAACACAATTTGAACAAAGATGTATATACGCAGAATAGAGTATCACAATTTAGGAATGAAATTAAGCATTGAAATGTATGTCTATGGTATTTAGAGTGTTGATGGATACAAATCGAAGGGTAAGATATCTAAGTTTATAATTGATAAATTGAAATGCACAAAACAAAACTGAAACACAGTGAACTAGAATTAAATAGAAACCAAATATGAATTGAGACTACATTAAAACAAAGACTACGCATTACTATCTATTGGCACAAAATCAATACCAGGGTTCTCAGAGGTTACCAACAAAGAGTACCATTGTAGTCTAGGAGCATTATCATATTCAACCTTCCACAAGGGAAGGAGGTCTCACCCGAAGCACAGCCGAGACGTGTGAGGTGAAGTGAGTCGAAGAGAATGCATCATCAGGTTCAACATTACCATGTTCAGATTCATACATCAATACAGAAAGACATTCATAGATAGTGAATAAATGCAATATATACAAGACATAAGTAATTATGCACCATAGAAACTATAGATTCATACACAGTCTAACAAAATTTTAGGGCCCAAATAATATCTTATATTAGCTACATCTCAAAATAGTCATTTATAAAGTGCATCTCTCATATAGTTTCTTATGTCGCAGAATCTATTCCTGGATACCCATTACAAAATCTAAAATTTTGTAGAAGCATGATAACATTCAATAACCCTTTACAATAGCCTCCCTGAGACTGACTCAATGGAAATAGTGATAATAAAAACCCATGTAATAGTGATAACATTAACCATTTTTCCATTACATAGCTCCATATTTATAGTTTTCCCTCGGGCGCTTCTTAAATTCTTGATTCTGCTGTCTTTCTAGATGGCGCATGATTCTTTCTGGATGTTTTCACTACTAGCACAATTTCAGTTAGATTTCCACTTGTTTAACTATTTCCTACCACTTCAATCCTGTCATGGACCTGCTTGCGCTTTTTGAAAAACTTTTAAGAAGGTTTACTCTATTCTGCGTATATACATCTTTGTTCAAATTGTGTTGATTCTATTAACCATTGTCACCAAACGTTTCGATCT
This sequence comes from Picea engelmannii, assembly GCA_009831015.1. Classification (NCBI taxonomy): domain Eukaryota; kingdom Viridiplantae; phylum Streptophyta; class Pinopsida; order Pinales; family Pinaceae; genus Picea; species Picea engelmannii. The sequence continues at coordinate 10,209 of WSFP011332290.1, forward strand.
CTTTGTATTAACCTTCCACTTCCTTCTCATGACCTTCTACAAATGGAGGGACCAATTCAAGCACAATTGTAAGGGCCTGTTGGCAAAAGTTATCATAATTATCCACAAGGTCCTACCATTTTATTGCTAAGATCGAGGGTCTTGCAACAAACCCTTGGGAAATAGTCACATTGGGATCCTCCAGATTAGTAGCCAACAATGTAGTCAATTCAATGTCGGTAATGGAATCAATCTGGTGCATCTGGACATACTCCACTTGTATGGTAGTTCAAATTTTTTTGAGCTCTTTCTTCGCAGCTCGAGTAGACTCATCCATCACATCTAGCCTTTCATCTTCATCCTGAATTTCTACAAATTTAGCTGCCTACTTGATTGGTCCAGTGATGACTTGATCTTCTCCATTCATATGGTTGATTTGGATGCACAACTCTTCGATTGACTTACTTCTTTGTTCTAGCAAGTCGACCCAGTTGTTCATCATGTCAAAGAGTCAGAAACATTCATCTGCACGAGCATGAACAAAGGACTGGATGAGATCTCCCTTTGTGACTTCTTGTGTAACCTTATGCATCATTTCTTGGGTTTGATCATTTTCCTTCAACTTGATTTTATGCATCTCTTGGTGAAGGTTGTTGGTCCTCGCTGCTAGTTGTGACCAGGAGTCAGCAATAAGCTCAATTCATTTCAAACATGCAATTGGAGTGATGTCTTCAGCGATCTTGGTAGCAACCTGTCATAAAGTGGGCCATACCTGGAGGAACTTGTCGAAGACATCCACAACTGTGGACTTGGCCTGTATATGCAATCCCACTTCATGTTCTCTAGAATATGATATTGCAACAATGTTCACACACAGTTGTTGCAATTCTTGTGTGAGCTCTCTATTGGTATGCTCGACTGAAGAAATTATTTTCTTAAGATGATCCATGGAGGCTCGAATGAGATGGAAAATATAGGGAGTGGACCAAGCCACGTTCTCTCCACTAGTCAGGGATTCATCCAAATGCAACCGTGAAGCCAACAGTTGGCACTAGTGACAGATCAATCGGACATGCTAGGAGTTCCAACACCGTCTAGACTAGGTGAAGTAGTGTGAAGGCCAGGAGTGAGCCTATCCTAGACCTCTAGTAGAAATTTCCAAAGGACATTAGTACACTCAAGGAAATATTCCAAAATGGCAAGGCCCTATTGTGGATCCTACAACATTGACTCAATATGTTCCTTGACTGAACTGGTGCTATGCGTAGAGTGGGTGTCCTCCTAAGTATCCATATGATTATCAGTGATCCAAATTTATGAGTGGAACTAAATGAAACACGGATATATAACATTAAAAAAAATATAAAGTGATAAATAATAGAGATACAGTGAAACTTGGCTTCTATTCAAATAAGTAAATCTCCTTAAAATTGTAAAATGCATAATGAAAACAATCTTGTTCGAATGGTGGTAGATAATCTCTAAGAAGAGATGTACTGGCTACGTGGATTCGTCTGAGCACATTACAATGAGGCCTCTAGGACATTTTAGCATCAATAAGTAATCAGAAAACCCTAGACCTCAAACAACCAAACCCTAGGAGATGAAGCGCCAAAATTCATGTGGGCCCCAATGGGGTAAGTTGGCACATCAACTTCCTGGGGTCATAACTTTTTCATACAATCTTTGTTTTAGGTGCACAATATCTCGTTGGAAAGGTCTATATGATGACTACACATGTTTCTATCACACTTTGACTTTGACAATAGTGTGACTGTGGCAAGCCCAAAAAAAATTCTTTAGGGCCTCAAAACAACCCCAAAATTTTAGGACCCAAAAAGCTAGAAACAAACTACCAAGATGAAAATTGTATGTGAGCTAGTTGGAATAGGTGGGTGGTCACCAATATCCACCTGGATCAATCCTCCCCCCTTAGAAAGAAATGGTATCCATTTCTTTGAGCTCCCCCATCAGATGAGGAAATTTCTATTGAATTTAACCTCGAGTGAGCCACTTGCCTTGGGGCGGGAGCTGCCCCGCTTTGACAACATGATAAAGTTGAATATTATGTTGGTGAGTTCCCTTGACATGTGTGTCCATGATATGATCAGTGGATGCATGTTCCATGTAGTCAAGGTTGAGCTTTGTTAGTGTCAACTTTTCTTCTATCTCTGAGGTGTCCAATAATGGTGCAAAGTATAGTCAGAGGAGGTCCACATTAAACACTCGGTGAAAGCCAAGGAAGGGGGGAATGTTGAGCTCAAAATAATTTTCACCCACAACCTTGGTGAGGGTGTAAGGTACATATTGGAGTGGATGAAGCTTCCAATGGGGTCCTATAAGGCGTTCTTTCTGCAAGTGAAACCAAAATTTATCTCCCACTTGAAACTTGTGTGGCACCCAGAGTTGATCATGGCATTTCTTGTACTTGGCATTGGACTTCTGCAAAATATCCTGAACTTGTTGGCGGATGTGCTGGATGTGTTCAATGAACTGGGTGAATTTTTCGGCCTTGGTTTGAGCATCGGATGATTCTTCCTATGTGGACGTAAGGGGTAGTGCAACATCCATGGGACCCAATGGTTGAAATCCCAACCCCACCTAAAAGGGGATGTGGTGGGTTGAGATATGTATGACTCTATTGTAATTGTGTTGAACATAGGCAAGAATCTCATCCCATGTGCACAAATGATTAGAATGTACATGCGCAAGATATGAACGATCATCCTTCTAACAACCTCGATTTTGCCATTGGTTTGGGGGTGGAAGGCAATGGATTTGGTGACCTTGGTGTCTAGCATTGGCAAGAGGCTTGACCAAAATATGCTAAGGAATTGGTTTTCCCAATCGGAAAGGATGGTTTGTGGTATCCCAAAATGTACCCAAACTTTTTCGAAGAAGATCTTGGTAGTGGCCTCCACTATGATCCTCTTCTTGTAGGTGGCCAGAATCACCATCTTCCAAAATCAATCAACAACCACAAAAGCATAGTCATTTCCCTGCTTGGTTGAAGGAAGGATCAACATGTAGTCCATCAAGATGGATTCCTAGGGATTTTTGGGAGTAAGCAGAGGGGTGTAATATTAGAAAAATAGGACCACGGAGCAATAAAATAAAACAAATGTGGAAACAAAACACAACAGATACACAATACAAGAGAGACACATATTTACATGGTTCACCCAGTGTGGGCTACTTCCACCAGAGAAATTGACAGGTCCTTTCTTTATTATTATCCAGCAAAATGAAGGGATACAACCTACAGCAAAACCCACTGTAACTTCCTCTTCTTTCTCTCACAGTCTCCTTTCTCAGAATACAATACTCGCCAACATACATAGCCACAATACATTTCCCTCATAAAAGAGGGTTTCCTTCTAGGGCAAAAAACCCTAACATAATCTCTATCATTAGATCTGCAACCTTATAATGAACGATCCAGATTTACAATGAAATTACAATATACTTTTACAAGGAATTTTTTGCTTCGAGGGCTTCACCCCCGAACCCCCATCGCGGGACGCTGCCCCCGAACCCCCGTTGGGGGCCCGCTTTCCCCCAGACCCCCCATCCGGGGGGATATCCCCCCCGGACCCCGCAGAGGGGGTACCCCCCCTCTGCACTCCCCCACGTGGAAGAGTGTACATACTTCTGGGGTGTAAATACTTCATGGGGTATGAACATGGCTGAAAATAAAATACCTCTAAATCAGGAAGATAATCAGGCTCCACAACCAACATGTACATGCCTTGTTTCTTAATGGTCGGTTTGGTAATGATGCAGGTCATTCAGGACCCAATATACTTGTTGAAATCCCATCAAAGTTTTGGCCAATAGAAATGTTGCTACAACGCTACCATTTTATTTTCTACGATGAAGTGTCCTTCTACCTGACTGTAGTGAAATTCCAAAATTAGCTTTGCTTGCTCACTTCATGGGACACAAAGATGGCCCAGATGGCACAACAACCCAGCCTGAAGATGGAAATCAATGAAAGTTGTGTTGGTGCCTAGCATATGGTAGGTAGTGGTGAGGTCATGATCTCTCTCATAGATTTGGGGCCATCCCGTGGTGTCATGGTCGCATGAGTGTAGCACCATGGTTAGTGATACAACTGGAGATCGACTGAGGTAGTCGGCGACGCGATTGGTGCTCCCTATCTTATACTTGATGTTGATATGGAAATACTACAATTTTTATGTGGACCACTTCTGATGGTGGTCATTCTGAAATTTTCCTTATGTATGCATGAATTGCAGAGGCTTATGATCATTTTGGATGACTGTCTCCTTCCCGAGAATGTAATGTCTCCACTAGCGGCAGGATTGTACAATGTAGTACATTTATTTTTCGTAAGGGGGGTACTTATGGATGGTATATGATAGTGTCTCACTATGATAGGCCATGGGATGTATGTGCTAAGTGAGAAATATGACAAAGCATAGTCTGAAGCATATGTCTTAATCTGAAAAGTTTGTTGTGCATCAGGTAATGTGAGCACAAGTGTTGCCTCAAATCATCAAACACTTTTTGTTGCAACTGTTCCCACATGAAATTTTCCTTGCCACCACCCCTGGTCACTTGGATAAGGTCCCATGCAATATGGGAGAATCCCAACAAGAACCTGCAATAGAAATTGGTAAGTCCTAAGAAGATTTGAAGCTCAATGAGTGTGGTTAGATTTGTCTAGTCATCACTCACCTAGATCTTGGTTGGATCGACATGCACCCCATGATCATCAACAATGTAGTCTAGGTATTGGACCATGTTCATGCCGAAGGAGCATTTTTCCAAATTTGCATATATCTTGTGTTGTTGCAGAGTGTGCATAACCTGTTGAATATGTTGCAAGTGTTTCGCCCAACCCTTGTTGAAGATGAGGATTTCATCCAAATACACTACCACAAAAGAATTGGTGAAATTCTGCAATATATCATCCATCATCTATTAAAATTACTAGGGAATTCATCCAGCCAAAGGGCATGAGCAACCATTCAAAAATACCTTTTGTGGACTTGAAGGAAGTCTTCCATACATCGATCTTATTTATTGGGATCTGGTGGTAGCCATACTTCAGATCAAACTTACTGAAGTATTTTCCCCCTTTGAGCTAGTCAAGGAGATCGTCAATTTAGGGAATTGGCTATTGATTCCTGATTGTGAATTAATTTAGGGACCATTAAACAATGTAGAGTCACCAAGTCCCATATTTCTTCTGCACAAGCATGATTGGGCTTAAAAAGGTGACGATCTTGGTCATATGTGCCCATTTTCGAGCAACGCTTGGATCTGGTGCTTGATTTCCTCATTTTTTAATAGAGAGTGATGATAAACTGGCCCATTGGGTAGTGGTGTGTCAGGGGTTAGATCGATTGAATTCTTGACCTGACAGTGAAAATGTACCCTAGTGGGTGAGGAGAAGATGTCTTTATATTCTTACATGACCTTATCCATTTTCTTCTGTTGTGTGGAGAGAACTATCGCGGAGGCCATGGATGTGGCTGCAACCTTCTATTCACTTTGAGCATGAATCATGAAGAAGACAAACTTCATGGTCTGAGAGATGACCTTCCTGCATTGCTTGGAAGATAAATGAAATGGTAGTAGGTGGGACTACCTCAGGTATCCTATACAATTTCCTATCCAAAGTAATAATAACACTACGAGGCCTAGAATCATATACATCATGACATTTAAACAAATAAGGTTTCCCCAAAATAACATCACAAACTTCAAGGGGGGAGACATCACACAATACCTCATCTTTGAAGGGATTTATGTCGTAGGGCAGGAAACATTGTTGGTTTCCGCAAAGATCACTCCCTTGGTGGAGCCATCCGATGGTGTATGGTTGTGGGTGTGGACCGCTTGATGACATTCAATGATATGAGTTTCTTATAGCTACCACTATCAACAATGAAGTGCAACAGAGTACTCTTCACCCACATCTATGAATGAAAGAGGCATTCACCTTCCTCTAGTTCATCAGGTTCACCATGCTGGATCTCGGTGGTAGCAATAGTGGCACTAGGTTCTGTGTCAATGATCCATCTTTATTTTTTTGGTTCTGACTTAGAATCAGAACCCAAATATGATTCAGAGGCTTTCACGTCGGCCACCAATGACGACTTTGAGCGACATTCAATAGTGTTATGTCAGGGGCTCTTATGGAACTCACACCACTTTCCGATGTCTTTCTTTGTCTTCCCATTTTCCTTCTTTGTTTGTAGTTTAGAATAGTTGTTGTAAGGATGTCCATCCTTTCTCTATCCTTATTTCTATAGGTTGGGGCTTCCTTTTCCCTGCTACTGTTGTGAGGGGTTCATAGACCCAAACTGTCTCATCTTTTCTTTAAGCTTCTGCTCGATTTTGACAACATATCGATAGGTTGTGCCCAAGGACAAGATGTTAAGAAACTCCATTTATGTCTGGATGTATTTATGCATACTGTCACGGTACTTGAGAACCAAATGTTGCTCAGATTCTTTGATACCCATCTTGGTGCGCAAGGTATTGAAGACATTGGTGAAATCTGATAATGTTTAGTCCCTTTCGTGTCGCAGTGTGGTCCATCTTGTATATAATTCATCATAACTTCCAACAAGGTAGTATTGTTCCTTAACAAAATCCTTGAAAGAACCCCAAGTGGGTGTGACTACGAACAATGGAGATTCCTTTGTTGCCTTTTTCTCACATAAAGTCTCCCACAAATCTTTGATATGGGGGATGACCTTAAGGAGAAAAAATGTAATCTTTTCTCTATAATAAAAGTTATGGATAGAAAAATACCCTTCTAGAAGTTTTAACCATTTGTCTACAACATCTGCATCTATATGACCTTCAAATATAGGAATATCAAAATTGATCTATACCTTGAAGGGGGTGGTGCCTCTGCTCGAGGAAAATGCATCGCATGTTGGCATTCGTCGAAGAATTTGTGCAAAATTATCCATCATCTGATTCCTCTGTCATCCGAGGGCTTCCTCGAGCAATAGTTTAAAGGGATATCCTACCCCATCATCTCTCTTTTATTCTCCCATGGGCGGCCTTCGAGCTCGACAAGGACATTCTTGCAAAGGCTCAAATGGTTTGAGTCCCAACTGCTTATACCTTGACCTCATTGGGGACATGCACAAAGAAACAAATGAATAGCATACCAATCTGATACCAATGATCTATATTTATGAGAGAAATAAAATGAAACACAAATCTATAAAATTAACACAAAGTTATGAAACTTGACTTATATTCAAATAAAGAAATCTGTTGAAAACTGTAAAATGCAGAATGAAAACAATCTTGCTCGAATGGTGGTAGATAATCTCTGAGAAGAGATGTGGCGACTACACACATTCATATGAGCACATTACAATGAGTCATCCAAGCCATTTTAGCATTAATAAGTAATCAGAAAACCCTATACATCCAAAAACCTAACCCTAGGAGATGAAGCACCAAAATTCATGTGGGCCCCGATGGGGTAAGTTCGTACATCAACTTCCCGTGGTCATCACATTTTCATACGATCTTCATTTTAGGTGCATGATATCCCATTGTAAAGGTCTATTCGAGAATACACATGTTTTCATCACACTCTAAATCTATCACTGTAGAGAGCCCAAAAAACATTCTTTAGAACCTCAAAACAACCCTTAAAGTTTAGGACCTGAAAAGATAGAAAAAAAATACCAAGATGAAAAATGTATGTGAGCCAATTGGAATAGGTGGGTGGCCACTGATATCCACTTGGATCAATCAATAGGATCTAGAATCATTTTTTCCAACCTGTTGAATGATTTTTCAACCCCTACAAAGAGTAGGGACTCGGGCTGAATGTCAAGGGGGATCTGAACCTGCGAAATTTGGACAATGGATGGGATAGGGATGGTGGCCCCTAGAGTCATCATGAAAGGGTAAGTAGATATGTGTGAAATAGTGTCAATATGATGGTGAGGGGATGATGGAGTGGAATATGGGGTATCCACAGTTGAATTAGGTGGTTGGTGGGTGATTTCTTTGATGACAGAGGTGGTATGGGTCTTGACTAGTGGATCATCGATAATAGTGATGATGGGAATGGAAGAGGGAAAGGGTATAGTGGTGTGAGTAGGGGGTGGAAGGGAATATAGAGGAATGGCCTCAGTGATAATGGGGTTGGTGGTATACTTGGACAGAGAATCAGTGTGTGGTTTCTTCATAGAAAAAGTGGAAGCAAATACCTCACGTAACTGCTTCCCTGAGATAGTGGAATCGTCTGGGATGGAGGAGAATGGGATGTAAAATGCCCCCCTAGGTAGTTTATCATCTTCACCTTTGTCTTCCTTTTCCTATGAACTTGAAGGCATCTGATCTCTCTTTTTCGAGCTGGGGCCTGCACCGGGCATCTGTGCAAGAGTCGACCATTGCGAGATGGGAAGCATCAAGTAGGTAATACCTAATCTTTTATTTTCCTTTGTAACTCTCGGCCAAGACATGACTTCATTTTCCAAGAGGGCCTCATCCAGGTAGAATGGAAAAGGAGGAGTGTGAAAAATGGATGGAGCCACACCTAAAGGCCTCACAAAAGTATAGTACGGTTCATGTCGAACTAAATGTTATGGGTGTGTCAGTTGAGTAGTGCCTACGAAGTCCTTGCACACAGTGTGGAAAGGATAAGGTCGTTGTTCCATTGAAGAAATGCAACATCATGGTTTGTCGAGTGAGTGACAACAGTGTGACTATGCGAGGGGTCGAAGAGCTTGGAGATACGACTGTTAGGAGCATGGGAGAGGCTTCAACCCTGAGGTAGCTACCAATTCCACATGGTGAACATGATCAACAAATAACCATATACGAATTAGGTGTCTTGGTCATGCACATCAACACAGTCTTGCAACATCTCTATGGGCAAGTATTTTCACCAGTTCAAGGGTGCACCATTTTTACTAAACTCAACCACTGCTATGGAGTCAAGTGTGCACTCACCTCATGAGTAGTTCTTCATGACCTTGCCTACGATGATATATTAGGAACAATGGACCTGCTCATTATTGATGGGTTCAATCTATTCTCCACGACCTCCTCACCTCGTGCCATATTTGTAGTAGAGACTAATCTCACCCCTTTTCGGTCGTGCTTCCCTAAGCCATAGATGCCTTGTGTTACATATCCCCCTTCCATGTACAAACAAATAAACTTGTGAATATATTCCACATGCATGGGGTAGGATTTGTTCAGACATAAGGTCCTATCATGTACTCTACTGATAAGAAAACTAGTGCATTGGGAAACTTCTCCAGTAGTGTCGAACACTAGTAAGTCGCGCAAGTTCAATGCGGTAGTGTCTGAGAGGGGTAGGAAAGATGGTTTCCACTCCCATTGAAATTCATCGATCGATAGGGATGAGAAATCCATGAATGTATCGATATCCATATGTGAGTACTGCGATGTGTCTGCAAGATCAATGTCGAGCAGTCGATTATGCTCGACCTTCCCATGGAGATCACCCAAAAATTCAACCCGTGGATCAATAAATTTTGTTGGAATAGTGACTTTGGGAATGGAACCTCAACCAAATGTGTGAACCAATATAGAAGACCTGTGTTGGAATATGAATAAAACAAGTGCATAAATGCACGGGTACAACCTCAAAGAATTCTCAGGGGGCTCTAGGACTGGATATGCAACTAACTTAAGGAAAACACAATAACGTTGAGTGGTCAGGAAAGACAAGTTTATAGGAAACATCTAGGAGGTGACATGACGAGAAGTCATTCAAATATATAGCATGGAGGTAACTCGACATTAACGTCAGATATGACCATCAAACCTAGCAAAATCTAAGAGGGGATTTGGGCAATAAAGAGAATAATAAAGAAAATGATAGAGGGATATTAGAGTGAACGTAGAGGTAATTTCCACACCAATGATTAACTCGAAAGGTATTGAAAGTTGGTGGACTTTAAATGATGAAGACCACTAGTGATAGGACAGTGAGAAAAAGGATACCAACGACATTTAACTAACAAAGTGACAATGACAAGGCATGAATTTTGAACTTGGAAGATACTAAATACTAAAGGATTTGATTTATACCTCCCCAACCATAAAGGTGATACCTAGGCTGGACAAATTGACAATGAAAACTAGACTCTAAGACTAGTGATAGTTGGAAACATCACCATTTTATGGACAAAAAAGGGGAAACAACAAAACAATTGAAAATACTACCTACTATATCCATTCTCGACGACATGAGAATTCCATAATTTCTCTTATTGAGCATAAAGGTAGGGATTCAGGTGTTTACCATTCACCCATCCTAGATGAAGAATTCCATCGATTTGCGCGAGTTGGATATCTTGGGACTCACGGATTTCTGCAATGATAAAGGGTTTGAACCAATGCATTTGTAGTTTCCCTGGATGATTTATATACTTACTATAATATAACAAAAATTGATCACCCCATGCAAACGAATTGGTCTTAATGTTCTTGTCATGCCAATATTTATGTCGATCCTTCTCCACATTTTAATGAAAATCCTCTAGAAATAGAGATTTGTCCAATTCCAATAGTTATGCAACCCATTCCACAACTAATTCGTCAGCGGTCATGTGAGTGACTTGTGGAATATATAAACTTGGAGTGATGAGCTCGACAGGGAAAACTTCTTCTCTCCCATAAACCAGTTGGAATGGAGTATAATTATGAAGTTTCTTTGTAGTAGTTAGATAAGCCCATAATACTGCGGGAACTCGATCATCCCATTCATCTCATTTTTCATAACATACTTCGATTAATCCCCTCTCTAGTATTTTTTTAAATTCCTCCATTGTATCATTGTCTTGCATATGATACAGACTGCTCTTATGGTGTTGAATGAGAAATTCTTGAGTAAGAGTAGCAATATTCTCATTCATAAAGTGTGCTCCTTGATTTCTAGTTAAAATCCAAGGGAACCCAAATCTAGTGATGATGTTCTCAAATATGAATCGAACAATTGTATCTGTATAACAATCGCGAACAGTCGTTGCTTCAGCCAAGTGAGTTAAGTAATAAATTGCGGTGATGATGTATATGTCCTTTAAGTGTTTAGTCTATGGATTGATGGGACCGATGAAGTCCACGACCCACTTCTTAAAGGCCTTCAATCTGTGAATAGGGTGTAATGGTATCTCATCCCTAAACGACGTCTTACCAACCCACTAACATAAATCACATGTTTTGGCATAGTTTTTGGCATCCTTGAATATAGTCGGCCACCACAATCATGTCTATAATATATTTTATGTTGTTGTGTTACCTCCAATGTGGCCTCCCATAACTCCATTGTGACACCTGCACAAGATATCCAATATTTCACGTTCAAGCACAAATTTTCCGAGGATATTATCCAATCCCAACTTGTACAATTGACCTACAATCAACTGATAGTATATAACATGGAACACTAGGTGTCTCTTTTGAGTTGCGAAATAACCATTAGGGAAGACACCCATGCTCATAAATAAGGCAATGTCAGACAAGTAATCAGGAATAGCTTCAACTTTGAAAATATTTGCATCTGGGAGCTGGTCATCTATAGCTCTGCCACTTTATCCTAACTCTAGTGTAGAAAAATGGTCCAGACACACATTTATTTTACCTGGATTAACAATGAATTCAAAAGAAAATTCATGAAACAACAACAATCATCTACAATTTTTTCCTTCCAGCACAGGGTTATTAACCATATATTTTAATGTAGAATGATCAGTGAAGAATTTAAAATGACCACCTAATAGGTAATGTCTAATTTTTTGTAAAGAATAAACCATGTCCAAACCTTCCATTTTAGTGGTAGTGTAGTTGCGCTTGACCTGAGAAAGCTTCTTGCTAGAAAAGTAGATGGGATGATCTAGCTTTCCTTCACCAAGTTGCACCCAAAGAAATTCAAGAAGCATCAATGTGTACATGGAATTTCACTTTCTAGTTTTGGTATACCAGAATAGGGGTAGTACTCAAATTTTCTTTGAGGGTGTAAAAATATTGATTACACTATGGCTTCCAATTGAAGGCTTCAAATTTCTTCAACACTTTCTCCAACGGGGAAGTGATGCTTGTGTAATTCTTGATAAATATGTGGTAGTATCCAGTGTGTCCCAACATTGAACGCAACTGTTTAACACTCATAGGTAGAGGCATATTTAGTATCACAACAACCTTTGTAGGATCAACTAAAACTCCTTCCCTGCATACTATATGTCCTAGTAGATTTCCAAATGGTACACAAAAAATACACTTCTTCAAGTTTAAATAAATTTGTAATTGTCTACAATGATAAAACATTAATTGGAGTAGACCTATGTTCTCCTTCAATAGGTTGTACACAGTCCACGCATCCATATACACTTCAATACATTTATGAATAAGTTCATGAAATGTAGCAATAACAATGCAAGAGAAAAAAGTCAGGGCATTCTTCAAACCAAAGGGAATAACATTATAAGAAAAAGAAACCCATTATGTAGTGAAGGTAGTATTTCTTTTATCCTTTTTTTCAATTCTAACTTGATGGTAGCATAAAAATCCATCTGTAAAAGAAGAGGATTCATTTCCCTCCACTTGATCAAGAACTTCATCACTAAAAGGAGTAGGAAAAGGGTTTTGTAAACAATATTAGTTCAAACTCCTTTAATCCACATAGACTCTTATATCATCAATATCCTTCTTGCTCTGGATTGCAATAGGAATGATCCATGTGGCCTCATCCACAAGGAAAACTAGCCCAGCTAATAACATTTGATCTATCTCCTTCTTAACCTTCTCCTTGAATCAAGGATTTAGACAATACAATCTATGCTTAACAAGCTTAGAATATGGTTTTAATTTTATCCTCATCTCTCCCAACTCTCCCTTAATCCCATTTCATTCCGAAAAACTTGTAGGAAAGAGATCCTCATACTCCCGCAACAGAGCTTGTATCTCTATCATAGTTTTATCATCCCAATAATCACCTATGGATGCCATATTAGGATTATCCTCACTCCATATATTTACTTTTCACAGCCTCAAGGGTTGAGTGTATGATCTACTGATATCACCTGATCTAGTATCCTGGACTTCTCTTGTTCCGGTGGATTCCTGAAAGGTTAAATGTCTAAGTTCCTCCAAGTCTTCGGAATCCTATGAATATTTATAAACTTTAATACAGGCCATGGGAGTCTTACTAGAGAATGAGAAATCATGGAAGAATTGATTATGAAGTGTATTCCAACATATTGTTTGTATTATTGTTTCCTTGTGCACGTACCAGGATTTTAGAATTGTTCCCAGAGAATGAAAGAATCGATACATGTCCACAGATAGCATGGGAGTTGTGCATTGTTCCACACTTGTAAATGTGTGCAACTGGGTTAGACTAACCATCGTATATTTCCAAGGATAGAAACTGTCGCTTCTTCTTTCGATCTTGTACCAACTATGGTATCTATGTTAGTGGAAGGAACCAATATTGTATTGCAAGCTTGGCTTTATCCCAAGTGGACAAAGTTTATCTATGAGTATCACATCACCTGGATGGAAAATACTTCAAGGCTAGGTCAAGTGATGAGATTTTGTGTTCTATCACAACCCCACTCTCCAAATTAATGAGAAAATTTTGTAAATACGAGGTACCATCATATGTTGGACACTCCCTGATCTCTATTCTAATCCACCTTAGTACTTGGACAATTGCACAACACCTTGAAAAGTTCTCATACCTGCCTTGTTTCGAGTTGTCCCAAGAAGCTTTGGAGTCTTCATTAGCAGATTGAATGTGTTATCTCTATAAGTCACCCTCAGACTGCAAATGAGCTGAGCCTAGAAACATTTGAACATGGGTGTGTAAATTTGTTTATATGCAAGTGGATTAACCAAAATAACAAGAGAGAAGAAGGCATCAAACTGTCTACAAGATTATTTTATCGGGCATGGAGTCAAAGCAACCTAAAGATTGAATGCACTCAAGCTGCTTATCAAATGAAAATTGTGTAAATAGAAAAATGGGGAAGAAAACATAAATCATAAAGTTCATCAAAGGAAAGATCCTTTATGTCAATTGAACTAATCAAGATGCTTGAATAATACAATGATAAATAGGAAAGCTACAACAGAGTCTCTACTGCTCATAGATCTATTAATCAATGATAGGCTTTGATTCTAAAAAAAAATCATTTTATTCAAGTAAGAAGAAAGAAAAGGTATAAACAGACTGATAAACTAACTCTCATAGATCCTCAATGGAAGATATGGTTTAGAAAAATCATGCCTTTAGGATTACATTCATGTATCCATTGAAACATGCCTCCTAAAATTCTCTCAGGTCTTGGATAAAACCCCTCTTGCATATTTTAGAAACTGACTCCCCCTCCACATGATTGTGTTCATCTAATATATAAAAATTACATAAAAACAAACTTCCAAAGAAAATGGATCTTGGGATTACATGGCATACTAAATTTAGGATTTCGAATCAGATTGAAGCTCCTCTCCTACAAATTAGGGTTCAAACCAATATCTGACACTTCGACTTCATTTGATGCCACATATGTTATCTTTGAGTATATGAGGTTATCTTCAGATATTAGCTCCCAATTGGTCCTTAATATGCTCCTCGAATTATGAATTCGTGCTTAACTTTGACTGATTGCCACATGCCTTTTGATTGTTGATATGTCTACCTAAAACTTTGGAAGTTTTTTAGATTTCTTCCTCAATTTTGTTTCTTTTTCTTTCATCTGCAAATAATATCTATGATTGTTTCTCTCGAATCCTCATACTTCCAAATGTTGATAATGTACTTCCAATCTATCATAATCATTTCCATGAATTAATGCAACAAGTTCACACAAGGCCTTAGGTAATAGCCACCGACTAATAAGACGATAATTCTCTATTTAAATATTGTGACACCAAAGTTGTTTGAGAAAAGTATAATTCCATGAATTGTGTGAGGAGTCAAAAACCTCCAGCATGCATTTGTAAAACTAGGAGAATCTTGCTTGAGAGTGGATCCATCTCAACAAATAGTTGCATTAGTTCGGATTGTGCCATGCGATTTGCTTTCCTCCTTTAATTTTTTTCTCACGAAGATCCTCCTAGGGATGGGAAAGTATACCAAGCTTAAAATCACATCTCTATTGTTATCTCAGATGATCTGCAAGTGCAAATTATTTAAATCAGGGCATCTCCCAAGCTGTTTCCAGCAATAGATCTCTTGTTGTGTTCTCACCGTCCAACAGCTTTTAAACTTGAGTTGTACTATTTTCAATAGAAAAGTAAGAAGGCGACCATCCTCTAGAAAATATTTTCTATAATGTATCCTCTGGATCAGGTCTACAAGCTCATAAAGACACTTGCAAGAGGACATATCCAATACAACGAAGAAGATTTCGATCCATAACAAAAAATCCTATAGTGTCTAAACTCTAGGCCATTGGATTGACACCAATAGTAGAAACACCCTCATATGAATGAATCACCTGATCTTCCCTGTAATTTGCAAACATTGGTTCATTGCTTGCACTTCACATTCATCAACTAAATTTTTTTATCCATCTAACAAATTAGAAACCAAACCAAACTAGCAGATTTCATTAAAATATAATCATACTAAATAATTAATGTTGGAAGTGAATGCACATCATCATGTTTAACCAAGGAAATCCAGCCCAGATGCACAGGGCATGAGGTTATGAGAAGCCAATTATTAAGGATTGTAGAATTTGTTGAGATGTCTTATTCTACTGTCACACAGGATGGTCACAATCCTGTGGCCAGAACCTACCAAGGTTGCTACATAGACTGCCCCAACATAGTTTATAGCGGAGGAACTCCCAACAAATAGCCCATCATTCTTCATGAGAAATCTAGACATCTCAACGACTTCAATATCAGTGCCTCTAAAATCTCCATCTAATCTGGCCATCTGAAAATTATTTGTTAGCCTATTAATCCCAATACCCTTTGTTATGGTATCAAAGAGATTCTCCAACCGTTTTCCCTCAGCCTCTTCACGTGTATACAAGACCCCTCTTATGACTTTGTTAAATAAGCCAGAACCAGGTGAATCAATTGAGAAACACTTGATATCTGGATTTGCTGAAGGAAGAAAGAAATACCAGCAAGTGTGCCTACAGTCCCTGCTGCAACAAAAGCATGTAAATTTCCATATGTCTTCTCTCTGATATCTGGACCGGTACCTTCATAATGCACCCAGAAATTGGAAATATTTTCAAACTGGTTTGCAAAAAAGCCTCCTTTAGAACTACTCCAACATCTATATTTTGATTATAAAACATAAAATTTCAAGTTGTCCCTTTAGACTCTGCAACTTGTGTAACTAGATATTATGGTTTCAATAGTGTTTGAACAATCTCCTCGACGACAGACACCTTGACATCAGACAACCCCCTTCTCTCTTGGGGATTCTACAACCTCTCGGTCTTGGATATTCAAACTCTCTGAATCGAACTGGTTCTTCGGGCCTTCGACAGACCCTGGGAAATGTACATGCGCACACAGGTGCCTTTGATGTCACGTGTAAGTTAGAACCACATACAACTCCGCTCTCTAATGCTTGGCTACATCGATTCGTGAGTACTAGTCTCGCACTAGACTCCTGGCAACCCTTTGCCACTTCGGGCTCCAACGATATGATAACATCCTCCTATGTTTCCTTCTAAAATAGATTTCTCCAAATTAATGGGTCTCTTCCATGTGTCTCCCTAGATCTAACGGTCCAGCTATGCTTTGGGTTTCGCAACTTCGCGAACCTTCACCCACTCCACACTTACTTCTTCTGAATCTTTGATTCTCAGATTCTCTAATCCACTACCACATGTCTCCTCATAGCCAATGGTTAGATTCACCTCACGAGTTCATGACTTAGGCGATCCCACCTTTCAATACCTCGAATTGTCCCTAACTCTGATCCTTGAAATGCCTCATGACTAACCTTCATGCAACTCCTCTCTAGAACGATTCCAATCCCTCCTGGATGGATCTTGCTTTTCTAAGTCGGAGAAACCTCAAAGGAGTCCTTCCTTAGAATATTTCTCATCATTCTTCCTCCTGAGCTTGTTCTCCCTCAAACTTTTGTCTCCTCAGAAGTTCTCTTCGACACTTAGTCGAACTCCAACCTGTGCATGCCTTGCAACAGGTTCTCCTCTGAAATTCCACCACTATGTGGACAAATTTAGCTACTCCTCCTGAGATTCTGAGTCAGAAGACTCAATCATGCACTCCTTCCAAACAACTTCCTTCAAGCTATCTCTCCAGAACTTTCAGAGTCAAAATGGACTCTGTCAATGCACACTTTGCAGACACTATGCACTCCTTGCACACATCAGGCTCACATTATCTCTTATGAGCTTATGATTCAAGATAGACTCTGTCAACGAAATCCTTGCGGACACTATGCACACTTGCACTTTCTCATAGAAGAGAAACAATTGAAACTTATCTAAATGCTCATAAGTTCATACATTTAGCCATGTAAATGCATACATAAACACAAGAACAAGAAATAACAGAGAATTCCAAATAAACAGAAAATATACCATTCACTCATTCAGATAGACGCATCAACATTACACATTTGGGAGAATGATCCTCTGTTATATTCATTCAACTAAAATATACACATGTTCATACACTACTTCTACAACAACTATCAACAACTCATAAACAACTCGAGTGCCAACAACCTCTCTACAATGGCGACCACTACAATAGATTCAACCGATCATCAACAACCTCTATTGGGAAATAATACAAAGCTTTATACAAGAGGGATCTTCGAGCTCTTCCCTCCAACTACTCTAAAGCTATCCTATCGAATTAAAAGCTATCAACTACTAATATTTATTACAATAAATATTTGTGACAGACGGATCAGATCGAACACATTGAATATGTACTGCACTTGGCTACATTAAAAGAAAATACATTATTCGATGTCTTCATGAGTTTATCTATCTCTACAACATTAAAGACATTCTTGAATTACAATTATTCTCAAAATATTTGTGTGATATGTATTCTTCAAAATTTAAACTTCTTCAAAATGTGTGCTAGTGCGTCTAGTTGTCTTCCATTCGTGTTGTGTTGGCGATGCTCCTGCATCATACTCCTATGGCTAAAAAATTCATGGACTCATGTCCATGAGCTCCTGCAGTGACCTTCCATGCTTCTGGATGTCTTCTTTTCTTACCCAAATGGAATATTCTATTGGTTTTCCTTTCCACTTTACCAAATATTCAAAGTATGTCTTCCTTCTGGTCTTTTTACCAATTCGTCGATCTATGATCTGCTCCATCTGTGGATTCTCTGCTACATGAATCTGATTTTTCCATTGGATCTCCTTCTGATCTTCAGGTCCTTTGATTCCATATTACCTCTAAGGATATAGGTCTGCAATGTTGAATATGGGTGATATACCCACATCTTCAACTCTATCTCACAAGCATTCTCACCAAACTTTCTTAGGATTTTGCACGGTCCTATCTTCTTCAACTTTAGCTTATTATATGTTCCTCTTGGAAATATCTCCTTCCTAAGATGTGCTAGAACTTGATATCCAACTTCAAATTGAAGTTTCCTCCTGTGTCGATCAACTCTGTGTTTATACTCATTGATGCTCTTCTTCAACTGCTCCTTGGTCTGATTATGAAGTTCCTGCATTTATGCAACGAAGTCTTTTGGTCCTACGCTCCTAAATTCACTCTGCTCTAGATCTCTCAACTGAGACACTCCCCTTGGATTCATTCCATACACTATTTGAAATGGACTCTTTCTGGTACTTCTGTTCACTAAGTCATTATATGCAAGCTCTGCTTGTGCTAGAATCTGATCCCACTGGCTATGGTGTTCAGTGACCAAAATCCTTAGCAAATCTCCTAAACTTCGATTCACCAACTTAGTCTATCCATCTATTTGAGGGTGATATGTAGAACTAAATGATAGTTTTGTTCCCAACTTCTCCCACAATTTTCTCTAGAAATGACCAACAAATTTGGTATCCTTGTCTGAAACAATACTCCTGGGCAATCCATGGAGTCTTACAACTTCCTTGAAAAACAAGTTAGCAATGTGTTTTGCATCACTAGTATTTTGACATGGGATAAAGTGTGCCATATTTTAAATTATGTCCACTACCAAAAATACGGAATCACTTCCTCTTTGTGTCCTTAGCAATCCCAACACAAACTTCATGCTTATTGTATCCCAAGGCCTCTTTGGAATAGGAAATGGATGATACAACCCATTATTCTTCTTCTTCCCCTTTGCATACTGGAAAATATTACACTTGTTCACAAACATTTCCACCTATGCTCTCATACCTGGCCAATAATATGAACCTTTCAATTGTGCAAACATTTTGTCAAGGTTGAAATGTCCGACTAGACCACCACTATGATTTTCGTTCAACAAATTCTCCCTCATCGAACACTTTGATATGCACAAATGGAATCCTTTGAAAAGAAACCCATCTTGAACCAAATATTCCTCCCATTGGCTTCTGTCTCTGAGCACAAGATTCGCAATTGCTTCATATGCTTCCTTGAAATATGGATCATTATGATACATTTCCTTAAGGTGGTCAAACCCCAAGGTCTCTACTTGAAATTCCTGCAGAATTAAACATCTCCTGCTCAATGCATCAACAACCTTGTTAGCATTACCAAAAATATGCTTAATGACAAAAGTGAAATTCTATCCACTTGGCATGTCTCTGGTTTAACTTCTCTTGTTTGGTTATGAATTGTAAAGCTTGATTATTGCTATACAAAACAAGCTCTTTTAGAATGAGATAGTGTCTCCACTTCTTCAAGGATTGAATTATGGCATAGAACTCTTTATCATAAGCGGAGTATTTCCTTTTATCATCATTCAACTTCTCACTGAAATATGCAATAGGCCTATTATCTTGGCTTAGGACCGCTCCAATTGCAACTCCACTCGCATCACATCTCACCTGAAACGTCTTTCTGAAATCCGGTAATACCAGAATCGATTGTTCGATTATATACTCCTTCAATATGTTGAATATATTCTTGGCCTCTTCTTTCCATTTGAATGAATTATGTCTTTTCTTCACTGTATCCATCATTTGTGCACCAATCTCACTAAAATTTCTGATGAACTTCCGGTAAAAACTTGCTAATACATTGGAATATTCTTACCTCAAATATACTCCTTGGTGATGGCCATTCTCTGATTGATTTCACCTTCTCGGGATCCATCTTCAATTCATTTGAAGAGATCAAAAAACCCAAATAGATGAGTTATGCCTTCATGAAAGAGGATTTCTTTAAATTAATCAACAACTTCTCCCATTGTAACCTCTTCATCACTAATGTTAAGTACCTCAGATGCTCTTCTTCAGTTTTACTAAAGACCATTATATTATCCAGATATATGATCAAAAAATTCCCAATAAAATATTTCAACACTTCATTCATCAACCTCATAAAAATTACTCAGGGCATTCGTTAAGACAAATGACATAACAAGTCACTCATACAATCCCTCATTTGTCTTGAAGGATGTTTTCCACTCATCACCTTCTCTCATCCTTATCTGGTGATATCCAATTTTCAAATCTACTTTTGAAAAATACTTTTCTCCACTTAAACAATCCATTAGGTCATCCATCCTCGGCAATGGAAATCTGTACCTAATGGTGATATTATTTATGGCCCTTGAGTCTGTACACATTCTCCATTCTCCATCATTTTTTGGACTCAACACGGTTGGTATTGCGCACAGACTCAAGATTTCTCTAACCAAACCTTTGTCTAACAGATCTTGAACTAGTTTCTTTACCTCCTCATTCTCTTTAGGTGTCAGTCTATACGCTTCTTTGTTTGGTAGGATTTATCTTGGTATTAAGTCAATGTGATGGTTGATACTTCTAATAGGTGGAAATGAGCTTGGCAACTCATCCACTACTATGTCAACAAAATTTTCCAACAACTCCTAAATTTCTTCAGGAAAATCCTTCATAGAAGTACTTGTAAGGATAACCTTTCACTTCCTCACTACAACAAACTACATCTCCTATTCCTTATTAAATTCACTCAGGAGTTCCTTCCCACTCATGAGAAGTATGCTAGTGTTGGATTCTTCCTTCACTTTCTTCTCTTCGATTGGCAACAACATATGTGTCCTACCATTCTTCTCCAAGGTATAATTATTTCTTCTCCCATCGTGGATGACATTCCTGTCATATTTCCATGGTATTCCCAAAAACAAATGACATACATCCATGGGAATCACATCACATAGAATTTCATCTCTATATCCTCCTATTTTAAATTCAACTAGGCATTGTTTAGTGACTGTTACCTGATGACCTTTCTACAACCATGAGACTTTATATGGCGTTGTATGTACAGTCGTCTCCAACTCCAACTTCTCCAACATCTCTGTGAATACTAAGTTATCAGTGCTCCCACTGTCAATTATCACCTTGCATAATCTCTCTTTAGTCTTACAAGTTGTCCTAAAAAAATTGTTCCTTTGCATCGACTTTTCAATCTATGGCTATGGATTTAAGAGAAATTTATTCATCATCAAATATCTCCCATCTTCTGAAGCTTCTTCCTCAACATCTCACTTCTGTGCTTCTGAAATGTGAGATTCTCCTCCTTCTTTCTTCCTCTTAGTACATTCCCAATACATGTGTCCTACCTTTCCATAGACATAACACTTTATCTCACCTCCTCTACCTCTTCCTCTTCCTCTAGGAAAAGAGTTTCTACCACCACTATGCCTTCCTTGAGAAATTCTTCTTCTCTCAGAGTGACTATGTGGTTTCTCGGCCTCACCTTTGGGATTATGTACCTTGTCCTGGGTAACTCCTTTGCCTTTGTTCAAGCTTCTACCTCTACTTTTTTGACTCTGCTTCCTGGCCAACTTCTCTTCTGCTTTCAGCGCAATCTGGTATGCATCCTCTATTGTCCTTACGTTCATCATGTTGATCTCATCTTGGATTTCATATCTCAGGTCGTTGATGTACCTGGAAACTTTTTCCTCATCTCTCTCTTTTTGTCCAGCCCCGATGTTCAGTCTGTAGAACTCCTATGTGTACTCCATAGACATTACTTTTTGTCTCAGTTTCTACAACCTCTTGAATAGATTTATCTAGTAGTCCTTGGGTATGAATTTATCCTTTAGCTTGGCTACCATTCGATCCCAAATATTAATATTTTTCTTGCCTTTTCTTCTCCTATCAACCTGTAGTTCATTCCACCACAGTGTTGCATGTCCTTTCAACTTGGTGATAGAATGTTTCACCTTATTCTCCTTATCGACATCTTCATAGTTGAAATACTTTTCCATTGCTTGTATCCAATCAAGAAATTCTTCGACGTCTAAATTACCTTCATACATTGGGATTTCTATCTTTGCTCTAGTTCCCAACTTAACAACTGCTTTCAGCAAGTGCTCTTCTGCAACATTCTCCACTATGGCTTCTTCAACTTCCACTTCCTTATTTTTGGCATCACTGACGTCTCCAACATCAGGTGATATCCTTTGTGTTGTTTCCATGGAATCTAGTCTTGCATGCAGTTCCCTCATATCCCTTTCCATAGCTCTATTTGCTACGGGTGGCTCTACACGTCTCTTAGGTGACATTGTCCCAATGTATCTAATACCACTCGATGATATCATCCTACTTCTCTGTCTCATTTACCTACAAAATTCAATTCTGTAACTTCTCTAATACCACTCTGACAACAGACAACCCCCTTCTCTCCTAGGGATTTTGCGACCTCCCATTCTTGGATCTTCAAACTCTATGAACCGAACTGGTTCTTTAGCGCTTCGACAGACCCTTAACAATCTATATGCTCACACAGGTCCCCTTAATGTCATGTGTAAGTTTGAACCACTTACAACTCCACTCTCTGATGCTTGGCGACACAGATTCGTGAGTACTAGTCTCGCGCTAGACTCCTGACAACCCTTCACCACTTCAGGATCCAACGATATGATAACCTCCTCATTTTTTTCCTTCCAAAAAAGATTTCTCTGAATTCATGGGCCTCTGCCACATGTCTCCATGGATCTTACGATCTAGCTATGCTTCGGGTTTCACGGCTTCGTAAAACTTCACCCATTCCACACTTACTACTTTTGAATCTTTGATTCTCGGATTCTCTAATTTGCTGCCACATGTCTCCTCACAGTCAAAGGTTAGATTCACCTTGAAAGTTTGTGACTTCGGCGATCCCACCTTTCAATACCTCGAAGTATCCCTAACTCCGACCTCCAAAATACCTCACGACTAACCTTCATCAACTCCTCCCAAATATGGAAGTCTGGAATGATTCCAATCCCTCCAGGACGAATCTTTCTTTGTTGAGTCGGAGAAACCTCAAAGGACTCCTTCCTTAGAAGATTTCTCTTCGTTCTTCCTCCTGAGTTTGTTCTCCCTTGAACCTTTGTCTCCTTAGAAGTTATCTTAGACACTTAGTCAAATTCCAACCTGTGGATGCCTTGCAATAGGTTCTCCTCTAAAATTCCACCACTCTGTGGACAACTTCAACTACTCCTCCTGAGCTTCTGAGTTAGAAGACTTGGTCATGCACTCCTTGTAGACAACTTCCTTAAAGCTATCTCTCCATAAATGTATGAGTCAAAATGGACTATGTTAAGGTACACTTTGTGGATGTTATGCACTCCTTGAACACATAAGTTTCATGTTATCTCTTTTGAGCTTATGAGTCAAGATAGACTCTATCAACACACTCCTTGTAGACACTATGCACACTAGCACTTGCTCGTAGAAGAGAAACAATTGAAACTTATCTAAATCCTCATAAGTTCATACATTTAGCCATGTAAATCCATACATAAACACAAGAACAAGAAATAAAAGAGAATTCCAAATAAACAGAAAATCTACCATTCATTCATTCAGATAGACGCATCAACACTGTGCATTTGGGACAATGCTCCACTTTTATATTCAATCAACTGAAACATACACATGTTCATACACTACTTCTACAACAACTATCAGTAACTCATAAACAACTCAAGTGCCAACAACCTCTCTACAATGGCGACCTCTATAATAGATTCAACAACCCATCAACAACCTCTATTGGGTGATAATACAAAGCTTTATACAAGAGGGATCTTTGAGATATTCCCTCCAACTACTCTAAAGCTATCCTATCGAATTAAAATCTATCAACTAC
The DNA here is from genome assembly GCA_009831015.1 of Picea engelmannii. NCBI lineage: Eukaryota > Viridiplantae > Streptophyta > Pinopsida > Pinales > Pinaceae > Picea > Picea engelmannii. The sequence continues at coordinate 34,406 of WSFP011332290.1, forward strand.
TAATATTTATTATAATAAATATTTGTGATGGATGGATCAGATCGAACACATCGAATCTGTAATGCACTTGGCTGCATTAAAAGAAAATACATTCTCTTATGTCTTCATGAGTTTATCCATCTCTACAACATTAAAGACGTTCTTTAATTACAATTCTTCTCAAAATATTTGTGTGATAGGAATTCTTCAAAATTAAAAATTCTTCAAAATGTGCGCTAGTGCACCTAGCTTTCTTCCATTTGTGCTTTGTTGGCGATGATCCAGCATCACACCCCCTGTGGCATGATGCTTCTCACACATAGGCACTTCCCGTTACACTTGTTTGCTTAATTCTTTATAATTGGTCTCGGGCTTATTTTATACAGTGGGCACTATCCCATATGTAACAGGTGGAGGGGGCTCTATCCCACATGTGTCGGGAAAACAATAATTGGATGATTTATATGTGTGAATGATTGTAATATGATTCGACATGTAGATCACTCCACCTTGCCCCAGTGGGCTCCTCCTCCATGTGTCTTTGTGCTTGGGCATTAGGTTTTGACTTATGTGTGTTGTCTTGTGTGTTGATTGCAGGTGCACTTGGCTCTAGAGATTGGCCCTTGAGCCAATATTTTTTCCGTAATGAACATGAAAATAGACTGACCTTTTTCCAATGTTATCTCTTGGTTGTATATAATATTAAACATAAGTAGTCTAGATATGGCCCAAAAACAAATATGGCGAAGAATTCAAGGATTTGTTTAGGAAATGATATGATGTTTTATGATGACACTGCAAGAATGTCACTTTTCTAGTAGCGCGTCTATATCTGAAAAATGCACTGCTGGAACATAGCACCAAATTTAAGAAATTTTCCCTTGTAGATCAAGGTACTAACACTGGCTCCTTCTAGGGATGATTCTCTCCCTGTGAGGCATCAAGAAAAAGAAGACCATTGTGCCTTTCCATCCTTTCTATCCATGCAACCCTCCATCCAATGTTGAAACTATACCATAGAAATGCCTTGAATCCATTTGGAGTATGGAGTCTTACACAATTGTCAAATCTTGCAACTTATTTAAATCTGAACACACACTGTTGAAAACAAAACAAACTACTGCAAACTAGTGCTTGAATACAAGATTATTTCAAAAACTACCCCACTCTTAATCAATTGTACTACTTGTTAGCACTCTGTAAATTTTGTCTGGTTGATAGAAAAATGGCAAAGGTAACTATTTCAACCAGCTTTAGAGTTGGGAACTAGCCTGCTCAGCTCAGAGAGGGCTCTCTCATGTCACTTGATATTTCTTTGGAAATCAATGCCTAGACTTAGTTTGTTTTGGGGGTTTTTAATAAATTTGTTGGAGAGGAAGGGTAGGGTCACTTAGGGCTATGGAGTCGAAATTTTGAAAGTGAATGAAAATAATGACTGGCCAGTGGAACTCTCCAAAGGATAAAGGCTAAATGAGGCAATGAATCTGAGTTGTAAATTGTATTTAAGCAGAGTGTAAGGGGAAGGAGAAAACAAATAACTGCATCAGAGCATTAGTGAAATGAATTCTGAATTAGTTAAGAAGAAACAGACAAATTTTAGATTGCTTAAGCTGAGAGCATCATAAGATGAATTTTGAGCTTTTTAACTCTCCAATTTAAACATAAGAAAGTGCAAATGGGATTTAGAAACACAAGAAACACATACTATGAGAGAATACAAAACACATATCACCACCATTAGAATCTTTTCATAGAGAATTCGAAAAGCTACTACATATATATATTCAATTTAGTTCCAAAAAGTTGCAAAGTCCTCCTACTACGAGGGCAAACCCCTCTCCAGTAAGTCCAACCTTTTCATTTATCTTTTTGATAGTATATATAGAAAAATTACATCCAGGATTCAAAACAAATCATCTTCCCCAAAGTTCCAAAAATAGACATCTGTTACCAAGAAGGAGTAACGTACAACAACTAAATCATATTTTCTAGGGGACGTTATAATAAAAAAATGACATATTCGAGATTTTTTCCATAAATTCCACTTGTTGTATTATTACAAAATTTTCTAAAACATACTTTATTTAACCTGAAATCTATTTCAAATTAGCAATTTCTTCCTTTAAAGTGTCAAGCCAAGTAGGTTGGTTTTCTACAACACTTTCAACTATTTCAGCTCCAACCTTTGTCTTCTGTCACTTGCTACTTTTCCTCTTGATATATTGCATATGATGCTCATCTGCATATCCGTTGATGATTAAATGTTTCATGATGGGATTTAATTTGACCTCTTTATCTACTCTTTGGTCCTCTACAGGTTTCATGTGAAATTTCGTTGCCAGAATTTGTGTGGCAAGATTTTCTTTCTTCTTCATTGATGAATTTTCCATATTATTTGAATATCATGGTTCACTAGAGGCCGCCTGGTCTGTCTTGTCCATTTTCTCTGGATTTCTAGAAAGCATGAGCTTATCTCCTTTATTTGTACATAAATTAGAAGGATGATTCAGTTTGTGATTACCCCGTTCAGGAGTGAAACATTAATCGCCCAATACAAAGTAATGTCATCCATGTTTTGAATGATAGTTGTCATTGAGTTCCAATCATTGGTTACTAACGAAATTACTTGCAAGGACAACAACCTATAATGATCGACTATCAATTTCAAATGATGAGCCTTTGAATCAGTTTTTAGGCAACGTTCACTCGGCATTGCACAAATGAAAGTAGTCGACCAGGTGTCCTTAGTTGATCTGACTGGCTGTCAACTTTGCCTTTCCACATGCGATCCTTGGATATCACATATCTAATAGTTTTATGACACGTGACATTGGGGTGGGCTTGGGTGGTTTCAAGCTTACCCGCTTTTCCCCTCGATATATATCTGGTAGCGCCATGTTCCCTTGAAACGAAACCGCAATATTCTTATTGGCCCACCTCCAAGAGATTATCCGGTGCACTATTTCTCCACCCGATATGTCCTACGATCGTCAATCGATAGCACCCACGATCCACAACCCATCAGGTCTCCTCAACTTCATCTTTCCTCTATATTTAGCACCATCCTCTAGATGTGGCCCCGTCCACTTTTCTATCGCTCCTCCATACCAACTTAGCCTCCTGCTAAGTCCCGAGGCTAAGAATCCATATGAAAAAAAAAATTACAGTGATAACATGGGCTCCAACTGGGGATGCTATCCTCCCCGCGACGTAGAAAGAATAGTAGACCCTGTGCTTTATCCATTGGACCTTCTCTCGCAATAGGTGTGTTCCATGCTCTGACCTAGAGACTGAATGATGGATATATTGCTAAAATCTAACTAAATACTTTATTTGGGAATCTAAACTTGAAAATGCTTGATCATCAAGCTTATTCACACCTACCTACCCTAACGGTTGAAATGAGGTTTCAATCAAATGAATCATAATTCCAATGAAACCATGCAAGCATCTTATCTAATGCTAGGTTTCTTTGCACATACTTGTTCCAAAATATATTCACCAATAACTCATTTGAGAAGTTATATATGAATTTGAATTTTTGAATTTCAACAATATTGGGACTGTTTATTGTTTCTATAAAAAATGCGAATGGATTTTCCAATGCATGCATAAGGCCAACACTATGTTTCACTTCTTCCATTGCATTCTAGTTTTCATGTGATTCACCTTGTTGATTTCCATCAAGAGGTTGATGGATCTGCTGAGACGGCTGGAAGTAACAACCTCCTGAATCAGAAGAAAACACTAGCTAAAAAGAAACCTCTGGTGTAAAACAATCCATATCTAATACTGACATTGATTTCCCATTATCTTCACCTTTGAGCTTGCAATCTATCCTAAGCCTTAAATTATGATTGTTAGAATTTTCCATATAACATGCCACATGGTCATGAAAAATCATTTCTTCTTGATAAACAAAAATAGAAAGACAAGCCTCTTTCATAAGTGTTTGTTGTCTTTGATCTATTTTGTCTGTTCCGAGAACATTTTTGAATGAAATGGCAGCAATAGGCTTGTCTACTCTTCCATGCATATCAACAAAAATGTTCATACATTCTTGAACATCTTCAAATATAACAGCCATATTATGTGCATCAAGGCTATCTTCTTGGTCATCGAACAATTTTGGTTTGGTTTTATTAATATTCTAGAAATTTGCTTGAGGACTGTCATTTTGCACTATTTTGTTGTTTTTTTGAAAATCTTTGTCATTTGTTTGTTCATTGCTTGCAGTTTCTGTTGAAAAGTCAACAAGAAACATGTGTCTAATTTACTTTTCCCTTAATTAAATTAGACAATAAATATTAATCTATTATTTCATTCATAACTGAGTGAGTTGGATTTGTAATAGAATCATAAGTGTAGTTAAGTGAGTTAATATCAGTTGTACTAGTTGTAACTAAACATGCACTAGTGAGA